>JAGWCC010000860.1:0-142526 GCA_022651775.1 Drusus annulatus
GTAGTTAGTATCGATGATTTTTACCTGACCGGAACGTGACTAGGGCTAGGGCTAGGGTTTTTATACATATATTCATAGCACATGTCGACATAATATTTTTGTTTTTTTGTATTTTTTTCACAGTATTGTTATAAAAAAAAAGTAGGATATCGTCATCAACGGGAAAATACCTCCCATGTGGTCAACTTTACTAAAATGAGTTAAATATGACATTGCGTAGATTCTCAATTTGTACTTCAAGTTTCAATGTTTTTATTGGTGAAAATAGATTATTGCATCTAAAACTACAAAGCGTATTTTCGATGTCTTAAAAAACAATTTGTAACTCTCAAAAATCAGTTTTGAATTCACTCCCAAACAATAACGTTTTTGACAAATGGGAGGTATTTTTGCGTTGACAACGATATGACCTAAAAAACCGTTGATTTTGTCCTGTAATGTCGCATAACAAAACGTAGTGGGCGGGTTTGGTAGAGACGTGGGAGACGGAGAACATGCTTGCATATCTAAAAGCGGTGCTATATTGTGTGAAAACTTGTCTTATCTCTTTCTCTCTCACGGCTTACGACGCGAAAACCCGGAGAAAGTGATTTATCGTAAATTTGTATAGGTTGGGTACAAATTTTTAGCTCTCTCTCCATATATATTCTTGCTCTGAGGTAAACAAGAATAGAAACATCAATTTTCGAGTTACTTTTAAATGCAAATTGTTTTCCATCGCTGTAGAGATATACCGATATACGTGTGTTGTGAGCTTATATGTGTGCCCGAAGAAAATACACGTTGTTTTGATAGTAAATATTTTCAAATTTGTAAATTCTTTCTTAAAGGTCAGCACCTAAAAATACACAATTTCGGTTTTTTTAGTACAAGCGAAACTACCAATTATTTGTTTCTTAATTCTAGACGGGTAGTTAGAAAAATGTCTAAGGTTTCCAGTGAATACAGTTTTTAAACAGTAATCCTCTGAATTCTTCATGAAATGTATCAAATTTTAGGTAAAACTTAAAAAAAAAGCTTTCGTTGGTTTTCAAACCTCAGACACTCTTCTAACTACCCATGTAGAATTTAAAAATCAAACAAATCTAGTATTGCTTGTATTAAAATGCTAAAAGGTGACCGTTTAAGGCCATTTTGGGTGCTGAGGCTTAAACAGATAATTCATTTCATTCGCTTGTCTGGGGCCTAGAAGTCAAAAGGCTTTAATAGAAATGTAGATTGAGAGCATCGGTTTTTTTCACAATCGGTAGATGTAGATCACACTTCTAGGTTTTTATTTTCAGTGGCTCAGGCAAATTGAGGAATGAAATGTTACTTCTAACATAGTCTGAACGCGTTGTTTGAACATATCACACGATGTAAAACTTGGTTAAATAAAAATACTTATTTTCGCGCTAGATAGAAAAGGAATAATTTTTTTTTTCAAGTTTTAGGAGCGTGCAAGGACAATTTAAAAAATATATCTGAAAAAAAAAATCTTAACTTTGAATCCCGTAGTAATTAAAACAAGCGATACATTTATATTTTTGAAAAAAAAAACTCATAGTTCATAAAGGAATGTTTTAGTTTAGAAATAAGAACAGGGTTATAAAATACGAATTTTGAACTGTTTAGCAATAATTATATTTTTACTTTTTATTTATGTAAAAGTGGACTCCACACATATTTTTTTTGCCTAAAAGTGGCTATTAGAATTAAGCAAAGTAGGAATGTTCGTGAGGCTTTATCGAAACCTACCTATCGGTCCTATCGTACTAGCAAAATCGGCTATCATTATTAATGTCTTTTAATCTTTAATCAACCAATAAATGAGTGCCTTTTAGATTACATCTTGTCTTTTAACTTATGCAGGTATTTTTTATGAATAAATATATTGAAACAAACTAAAAAAAAACTTATGAGTTGAACAATGTTATTTATGAGTAATTTATTATATTTTGCAATGTGAAATCAAATAATGAGAATATTTAGAATTACAAATGTAGTTTAATTTCAATAATTATATCAAAATTGATTTTTAATGAATATTATAGGCAAATTGATGTTTTGTTATATATAACATTTTATCGTTTGGTTTTAAATTAAATATCGCCAACGAATCATAGATGATAATAACAATAAGCAATATTTTGTACTAATCTTAACTAATAATCAAATAAATTTGTCATTGTTCAAACATTTCTTAAAATAAAGTGATTCACCAAAAAGTAAGTACGGCATTTTTACTACCCACCTAAAAGAGCGTTTTATTCATTTTCTTGGCTTTAAAACTCAGTGTGATACCACCTGTAAGGGTGAAACCAGAACAAGGGAGGGAACCTAGCTATTCGCCTTATTATGGTGATCTCTCTTATCGGAGGTAAGTTATCAACAAGACACTTTCAACCCTGCAGGCTGTAGCCTGGGGCTATTCAGCAGAACTTCACTCGTACCAATGATTTAATGATTATTGTATTATTTTTCAATTATGATGTATTTACCTTCGTACGGGTTTTGAACTCGAGGTCACTGAGCCCAGAGCCAAGAAACTACCAGTCTGCCATTGAGATTGTCAATTTGATCAGCATTATCTTATTCATTTTCAAAATTCACATTCACAATAAATTGATCATTCGTAACGGGTTAGTAGCTGAGTGGACACACGCGTCGAATTTCCACCTGGGCGTCGTGGGTTCAATTCCTCAGCTAGATAAGTCTTCCATCACTGAACAAGCAACATTTTCCGCTTACTATGATGGCAGAAGGAATTTTTCGAATATTGCCATGTTATTCGTATCCCGAGAATGTTTTTTTTTTAAATATTTTTTTTTTTACACTGTTTCACTGTTTTGTATTATTTTTTACAAGTTTCCTCGATATTTTACGTTGGTGTGAGCAATATTATGAAATAATATTACATAGCCAACATAAAATGATGATTTAATATAACCAAATTTGGAACTTTATTTCAGTATTTTTTTTATTATAAATAAAATCAATAATAGAATATTAAATAAATAATTGTTACAATTTTTTATCACAAATTAACAGTTTCAACAAGACGGAAAAAGGGTGTCAGTAAAATGTAAGACTCGAAAATTAATCGAAGTAGAAAGTAGTCGGGGACGCCCACGAAAGACATGTATCAGGTGAATCAAATATTTGAAAAAAGAAAAAAACTTAGTTTTACACCACTGTTAGTTAATATGCGAAATGCTGACCAGGTTTTGATACCACTGTAACTTTATCGGGTAAGTATAAAACTAACTAAATATATCAATTAAATGGCTGACAATTGAATCAAATATTTTAATTGGTGACCCCAAAAGTCGGTGTGACAGAAAAATACGCATGACACGACGTGTGAATGTAAATGACGCAAAAAGTGAAAACCAAAACAGATTTGTGCAGCAATCTTTCCAGATATAGAATATCAACGGCTTCCGTGGTAGAGTGGTTAAGGCGCTCGACCACTACTCTCGATGTCACGGATTCAAATCCCGGCGTGAACAAATAATTACAATCTAATTAGTATGAGTATTTTCACATTTAATTAACATTAAATAATATATGACATATTTGCGGCGTGTTCCAGAGTCAACATTCGGAATAGAAACGTTGCATGGAACGGCTTTAGTCGTGTTTGTTGACCAGATACAAACTTCCTCTTCCCCATCTCCTTCTACTCTCCACTGCCTTCAGCTTCACAGCACACCCCAATCGGGTATGTCATAGTGCCACTGGATTCAGACCTTTAGGAGCAGTGGGGACTCTTGTACGGTTTTTACATTTAAAAAAAAAATAAAATCTACGAAAAATGGCGTGATGGTTAGTTGGTAAATTACACCGAAATCTTTGTATTTTATTGCGCGAAGAACTGATATTATTTACTGTTTTGAGAATTTCTGCATTATTTAAGTGTCTAACTCCAACCCAATTTTTCGAGAGAGCAGTCAACGTCGACAATTTTCGAATTTCATTAAGAAGAATTTTAGTCGCCTGTACATATTTCTTGTTCTACGTAATCCTAGTACCTACGCCGATGTAAATTGGAGCTTATATTAAAAACACAACCTTTTCGAGAACACCGTTTTTCCTGCCAGTAACCGAGACAAGCTTCGTAATGTGCCGAAGAAATAAAAAAGCTTTCGTCCTCCGCGAGGTTTTGTTGAACTTATTTCATCGTTATGAAATTTTCTTTCAAATTAAATCCATTAAAAATCCGCAGTGATAAAAAAACCCGTTGTAAAAATAAAGAATTTTGTCCAGGGTTCAGGAGCAGAGCTGAGCCGCCTTACGTAAAACAGAATACAAATCCGTCTGAGATCGTCTTAAGGTGTTAATCCACTTAATTATAAAAGAAAACATTACCAGACTCTGTAATTCTTCGGGTATTATTATTTACACTGGGTATTACAAAGGTAGGTGTTAGCAATGGTCTCTTCGTACAGTTACGCTGTATTATTTCCAAGAAATAAATAAAGCATATTTTTCTATTTTGTTGATGAATAACTTTGTACCGAAAGCATTAACCCTTATGCGACTGAAAAAAATACACCTTTTTAAATTAACACGAAGGTTTTTTTTACGGTAAATAATTTTCTGAAGTTTGCTGAACCACTTTTATGACGTAATACATTTCAACTCAGTTCAAGATTTGGGGAAGTGGATAGGAATTTTAGCCATCTTTTCTTGGGATTTTTAATTCAGTACGTGATTAAAATAGTATTAAAGATACAGGTGATGTACTTTGAACACAACATTATATCATATTTGTCATTTTGAAGCAGATAAAATGATTAATAAACATAGAAAAACTTCAAATTCCATACAAAACACTTGAGGGTACCCGAGTACGCTTTCAATCATCATAAGGTGTAAGTGTTATTGGTCATATTCACTATTGTGGAGAAGTTAGAAAGTTTCAGCCGGCTAGACTTACGGAACATTAAAAAAATTCATGAAAAAATGTGACATGAAAAGGGTACTCGGGTACCCTTTTGGTCACATAAAGGTTAAATAAATTATGGATAAGACTTATTTTAGGTAGAAATACCGTGTTGTGCTTTATTCTACTGTAGCCAACGATTCAGATAGCCCCGCGGTGCCCATCATTAGGCCAGATGTGTTCAATAACAGAAAAGTGTTTTTTAAATATTTTTTTATAGTGATTACCGCACAAGAGATTCCCAACTGCTCCCAAACTCTAGAGCCAGTGAGACTATGGCATCCTCAAATGGGGGATGTTGTGATGCTGAAAATAATGGGGAATAGAAGGAGAAGAGGAAGGTTAGAAAGTACCTGGCTGTTCATATCTGGTCACCAAACACGGCTAAAGCCATTTTAAGCAACGTTTGGGTTCGAATTTGAATGGTGGTATTTCAGCAGGTGATACTATGAGTATCCATCACTCTGAAATGTGCCGCAAATATACTACATATTATTTTATATGCATCAAATGTGTGATGACACATATTGATTTTTTACATTTTTTTTACTAATGCCGGTTTTGAACCCGCGACATCTGGGTGTGTATGTGAGTGTCTTACCACTTGACCGCACGGGTCGTCGTGTATGTGACGATGCGTGTGAATGAAACAAGGAGTGTGTGCCAAGACATGGTTGTGTGGCAATCCATCCCCTCTACCTACCCCTGCGGAGAAACGGCGTGACGGTAAGTTAGTTAATTCAAATTTGACGAGCAGGTACACTTGTTTCAACAACCTTGATTCGAGGATTCAATTACACCGAAAAATGAGTTTCTTAAATTTTAATTTTAATACCTCACAAGAGTCTCAACTGACCAAAGACAGCGGGATTATATCATCCGAAATTGTGGTGTTATGAATTTGAAGGGTGTGGGGAGGGAAAGGAGATAAGAAAAATAAAGGTGATGAATATCCTGGCTCTTCAGATCTGGCCACTAAACACGGCTTATGCCATTTCAAACGAGACAAAGACTTATTATGTTTCATTTAAGTGAATACTAGAGATTTCACTTTAATTATCCTTTCCGTGACGTAGTTACCCTATTTGCCTTTTAAAGCGTTTCTCTTAGAGAATTTATATTTGGTGATATCTTGAAGAATTTATATTTTGGTGATAGAGAGAAGTTTACCGTCGCTGAAAAAGCAAAAGAGCTTAAGCGACTGCTGCATATCCAACTATGTTTTGCTTTCAAATGCCCTGACTCTCGTTTGATTCTGAAGACTTTTGTGACCCATCAGCCATCCAAAATATATTTTCCATTTGGTAGAAGGCTTGTCTCAAGCGAGACAAGATTGGGACTTTTTTTAGCTTTTTGTCGCTTTAAATCTTTCAGTGAATGCATTGATTTACATGAGTTAACTTTTTTTTTCAGAATCCAACCAGGTACTGAAGACTTATGAATTTTATTGTAAAACAACTTGGTGTAACTAACTAACTAACCATCACGCCGTTTCCCCGTAGGGAAGGCCGAGAGGACAGACCGCCATACAACTCTGTCTTGGCACACACTTCTTGCTTCATTTACATTCATACATCGTCTCATACATACTCTTCTGTTATTCTGACTCTTCACATGACCCGATTCAAGTATTTGATTTACTTGATCGTGCCATGTCTTTCTCGGCGTCCTCGACTTCTTCTTCCATTCACTTTCGCATCATATATTCTTTTCACACTCCTTTCTTCGTTCATTCGCTCTACATGCCCAAACCATCTAGGCGTCCCTTTCTTGATCCTATCCATTACGCTCATATCCGCCTTGCATTCTTTCCGGATATCCACATTTGAAATACGGTCATACATGGTTTTACCGCACATCCGTCTCAAAGATTTCATTTCCACAGCATTCAGTCTACTTTCATCCTTCCTCTGCAAGTTCCATGCCTCACTGCCATACATCAGGGTTGGTATAAGTACTCCATTGTGGACTGCTAGCTTCGCTTCTTTGGACAATTTCTTATTTGCGCCACCAGCGTTCAGTCCTCCATTAATGGAGTTTCCTGCATTCACCCTTCTTTCAATATCCTTATCAGCCTTTCCGTCTCTCGTAAACATACTTCCCAAATACACAAACTCATCCACTTGCTCCAAGTATTCACCATTCACAACTATATTGCACGCTGTTCTCGTACTCTCTCTTTCAAACACAATGACTTTGGACTTACTTGCATTCATCATGAACTCATTTTGCATACATACTTGGTTCATCCTAGACACGAGAAACTGTAGATCTTCCATACTGTCAGCAATCAGCACCGCATCGTCCTTGGTAAAAAACTTGGTAACTTGGTGTAAACTTCCCAAAATGACACTTCACCGTTTTGTCTTTCCGGCGATGATATTCATAATATTTTAGTAATCTTTATCTAAGATGTCGCATAAAACTCTCGTCCGGGGTGACATTACAACCCCCTTCGGAACGGGACTGTTAAAAGCCTCTAAAGGGTTAAAATAAATCAAGGTAAGTGAGATTTCCTCCGACTTTATCCACTGTAAGATGAAGCCTATTATTTTCAAGACGTTTAGTTGTACAATAATTATCCGTGAAACCAATAATTTTGGCTGTATATGTTAATAAGGCTTCTGGTATGTTTTGAAACAACAAATGGATTCTAGCATCGATGGAAAGTGGGTAAGCCTAGAATCCTCGGAAATTAAATCAACTTACTAACCACAACACCGTTTCCTCGTAAGGGTAGGCAGAGAGGATGAACCGCCATACAACCCCTGTTTGGCACACACTCCTTGCTTCATTCATATTCATACCTCGTTTAATACCTACTCTTCTATTATTCTGACTCTCGAGATGTCCTGACTCAAGTATTTGATTGACTCGATCGTGCCGTGTCTTTCTCGGGCGTCCCTGACTTCTTATTCCATTCACTTTCACGTACTATATTATTTTCACACTCCTTTCTTCGTTAATTCGCTCTACATGCCCGAACCATTTAAGCATTCCTTACTTAATCCTATTCGTGACGCTTACATTAGCCACATGGTTTTATCGCACATACGCTTCAGGGATCTCATTTTTACAGAATTCAATATTTGCCAACATTCCTTTTCCCCATCTCTTTTCACTACCCAGTCTTGCAGCCTCACAACAAACCCCAAATGGGAATGTCATTGTCCTACTGGATACAGACGGTTGGGAGCAGTTGGGACTCTTGTGCGATATTCACTATAAACATAAAAATATATTAACAAAAAAAAAAACAAAAATCCTAGAACATATTATAATCAATTTCATTGACCTCGAGGAGACAAAAGGAATATTTTATTCAATTCAGTTTTGATCACACTTCTACAGATTATCTGTTCGGTGGGGTTTTTTTTATTTATTAAAAATATGTATTTGCTGTTTGCGGCATATTAACGAATTTCCAGAATTCAGTTCCCGGTTGCGGCAATTACCTTTATTCTCGTGTGCTTCTCAATGTGATTATTTCTCAGGGTGAGTTGGTGATGGTGCATATTGTTGAGAATTGCTGGGATCATTTTGAGTTCCCCCATCCCCATTTTTTTTAACATATCTTTTTTGAACTTTAAAAAATTACACGTGTTTCTTCTCCTTTTAGACCACTAAGCTAGCATGAGCATGCCCGTGTTATGTCGGTCGGATTATCGTATACTGCAATAAAAATAACATGGAAGTCAAACATATATATACATAAAAATGAAACAGCACAGTCTTGTTAAATAATAATCAAAGATGTGCTTACGTGCTAAGAAACAGAAATAAGAAATTAAATAAAACCTAACCGAAGCCTTGGAAAGAAAATGGAATTCTTTCGTTCGGAAAACCGCTACATATTTTTTGTTGGCTCTCTGAAAAACCGATATATTAATCGTAAAAATACATTTATTGGCATTACGAATTCCTCTCTTGCTAAACCCTGATCATATGTTATGTCTTTGAGAATTACAAAATAAATATAGATACCTATATTTTGGCTGATTTATTTCATGGAATTTGTCATTTTTGGTGTATTTTTTTCTCACAAAAAATCACTTATTTCTCACAAGAATACTTATACATTTTTTATCCATGTATTAAATTCAATCAAAAATTATTATTAAAAGCACGGCAAAATTATTTGCAATAGTATTATTTAAAAAAAATATATAGTTAAATAATGTTGATGTCAATATGGGTTTCACTCTCAGAGCAATAATATACAAGATCGAGTGCTGCTGTAGTCAGTTTTTATGAGGTTTGCCGGACTCGGCTAGACCTGAGCGTAGCTAGGAGTAGGGCTAGGGTATTTATACATCCATTCATAGCACATGTCAGTATAATGTTTTTTGTTTATTCGTATTACCACTTTTTCACAGTATTGTTATGAACAAAAATATAGCATGTAACATAAAAAAAACATAATAATTAATGTTAAAACGTGTGGGCGGAGCCAACGAAGACGCGAGACACGAATAACATTCTTACAATACTTTAAAGCGGTGTGATAATTTGGGAGATTTTTTCGTCTCTTTCTTTCTAATGGTGTACGACGTAAAAACCCGGAGAAAATGATTTATCTCAAATTTGTATAGGTTGGGTAAAAATAATTAGCTCTCTCTTCATATATTGTTACTTCAAAGATTCACTGTTGCAAGGAAATTAACATTAGCATTATGGTACAAATAGAAATATATATGTATAAACACAAAAAAAATACGTACATGTCAAATAAAATTTAATCAATACGTAGATACATAGATAAAAAAAATACTAACATGATACTAACATAAACAATAACATCAGAAGTATAAAACCGAAGTCGACAAAAAAGTGAGGTTATTTGAAAAAAAAATCGGTTAATTTATTTAAAGTAAATACCGCACAAGAGTCGCGATTAGTCCTAACCGTATAGAGCCAGTACACTATGGCAACCCCAACTGGGGTATGTTGTGAGGCTGGAGGTAGTGAGGAGAAGAAGATTGGGAAGTACCTGGCAATTAGAAAATCTGGTCACCAAACACGGCTAAAACCATTTCAAGCAACGTTTCGATTCTGAATGGTGGTCTTTCCCCAAGGCGATATAGAATATCTACCACTCTGGAATGTGCACCACATATACTTTATTTTATTGTATAAAAATGAAATGTATTGAGACACATATTAATTGAATAGAATTTATTTTCCTATGCCGGGTTCGATCCCGAGACCTCTAATTGAATAAATGTTCATTTAAATGTTACAAAAATACAAAAATTAATATTGAAACACAAAAATAATCAAATAACGTGAAAGTAAGGAAAAATTATAATCGAAAGTTTGTTTGCAATGTATATATAAGTTTGATGTAATTATTCGAGGAATTTGAATAAGATGTGTAGTGATAACAGTTGTAAAGGGCCCTCGAGGTGTTATTTCTTACACGAAAACGGCGCATAGAAATTAGTCAATTATTATTACTATTATTATTAGCCCTTTTATTTCGATGGCCTGCATGGTCGAGTGATAGGATGCTCGACTACAAATCCAGAGGTCGCGGGTTCGAACCCGGCGTGCGCAAATAATTTTCGTTTAACCAATATGTGTCATTACACATTTAATAGATTTAAAACAAAATGTAGTAAATTCGCGGCACGTTCCAGAGTGGTGGATACTTTTAGTATCGCCCTGGTGAAAGACCAACATTCAGAATTCAAACGTTGCTTGAAATGGTTTTAGCTGTGTTTGGTGACCAGATCTGAATAGTCAGATACTTTACAACCTTGCCCTTCCTCATCTCCTTCTCTTCCCCAATACTTTTGGCCTCACAACATACCCCCTTTGGAAATGCCATAGTCACACTGGCTTTAGACGGTTGGGAGCAGTTGAGAATCTTGATGCCTTATATATTATTCACAGTTATGTTTTGTTACAATTTTATATTTGTGGTAATCTCAAGGTTAATAACAGTCAAAATGAGGTGGTCTTCATTTCGTATAGCCGCTTCATGTTTGTGTGAAAAGTTTTGCAATAATTTTTTGATGATGCCCATAGCTCACATCAGTATAGTATCACATGGATATTACTTGTTGACTCAGCCAAAGCTTAAACTATTCCTGGGAGTCAATAGAATCGGGGGCCTGTATAATACGCCAGTAATCGGAATTAAATGATGACATAACGCAACAGTAAATCGCGGAAATGGACGGCCCAGGTCGGTCGGCCACTAAAAGATATCAATGAAGTTTATTTTTGATCATTTAGTGCCTCTGGCATGGACGCTTATTACCTTTTTGATATAAAATACATGAACTCAGGACGAAGCTTGATGTGTGCTGCGAAGACTTTCTCGCACGAACGTTTGAAGCAAGGGATTTGTTACGAAGGAAAGCACATAAAAGTTAACGGATTTTTTATGTAATTTTCGTCAATACTGTTACACTGTAAAGTTTTGGGTGTTAATAAGTGTTGAAAAAAAAACAATACGTCAATACGTATTTGACTTTCAATTGAAGACGTGTTAAAAAAATGTTTAATATAGTTGTACCCTTCGAGTAACAGTATACGGAAAGAGAGAGCTAACTATTTTTACCCAACCTATCCAAACTTGGGATAAATCACTTTCTCCGAGTTTTTACGTCGTACACCATGAGAAAGAAAAAAAAAACAAAAATTTTCAAATTATTACAAGAGTATTACAAGAATTATCTTCGTGTCCTGCGTCTTCATTGACTCCGCCAAAAAGTTTTGATATGCGACATAAATGGACATAACTCAACGGTTTTTAGGGTTATATGCTATATTTTTGTTTAAAAAAATTCTGTGAAAGAGCCTAGCCCTAGTCCAAGTCCAAGTCCTAGCCATGTCCAGGTCTGTCCGGAAAAACTCATCAAAACTGACTACAGCAGCGCTCCCTCTTGTGTATTATTGCTCTGAGGTTGCACCTTTGGGCTCAGGTAGTTCCAGCTTAGGTGGCGATAGTTTTTAATAATAATAACGACACTAAAAAAAAATACATGGGTTCGGTTCATGTCTGTCTCACCGGAAGATTCCTGTGTCGAGACAGACGTAGTATACAAAATTTATATAATATTAAATGTAAATATTAATAAAGATAAAATAAAAAGAAATAAAAAGGAGAAAGAAGAAAACAAATGAAACATGAAATTAAATGAAAATTATAACAAAGTTATCGCATGGAGGTTGCATTTTATAGATACTGTTTAGGTTGTTGACAATAATAAAAAGAAAAAAAAAGAAAAAAAGGGAAAAGAAGAGAAAGATGAAACTAAATAAATATAAGAATAAAGTTAACGTGGAGTTAACATTTTATAGATATTGTTTAGGAGTATAGAAGTTGTGCATAAGGTACATTGATAATGTTTTTGGGTGTAATTAAAATATGTCATAACACATTTAATTAATACAAAGCATATTTGCGGGACGTTCCAAAGTGGTAGATACTCTAAGTATCGCCCTGGTGAATGCCACTATTTAGAATTGAAACGTTGCTTGAAATGGCTTTAGCCGTGTTTGGTGACCAGACCTGAATGACCAAGTACTTCACCAACTTCCTCTTTCTCATCTAGTTCCCTTTTCACCATCTTCAGCTTCACAGCATACACTAATTACGGGGATGCCATAGTGCCGCTGTACAAATCTTAATTCCTAGGCTCCATATTATTACTAACTACATATAATATATGAACAGAGATAACATACAGAAACATACTTACCTAGAAGGTCACTCACGATAAACACTGTTACTTTTTTTAAATTAAACAATAAATTTGTATAAGACCACGGCATTATTTTTATTCGCTTAGTCTTAACATTACGAGGGTACAAAATTAAATTAAACTAAACAAAAACTACATGGTGTGCGGTTATATGCAAATACAGAGGAAACAAGAAACAATATTAAAAAAAATATTAAAAAAACAGTGAGAAAGCAATAGATTACATTTAAAACAAGAAATAACATAACAAATAAAATAATAGAAAAAACAGTGAGAAAGCAATAGATTAAATTCAAAACAAGAAACAACATAATAAATAAAATAATAAAAAAACAGTGAGAAAGCAATAGATTAAATTTAAAACAAGAAACAACATAATAAATAAAATAATAAAAAAACAGTGAGAAAGCAATAGATTACATTTAAAAAACAAGAAACAACATAACAAATAAAAAATAAAAAAAAACAGTGTGAGAAAGCAATAGATTAAATTTAAAACAAGAAACAACATAATAAATAAAATAATAAAAAACAGTGAGAAAGCAATAGATTACATATAAAACAAGAAACCATATAAAAAATAAAATTTAAAAAAAACAGTGAGAAAGCAATAGATTACATTTAAACTACAATAAAGTTTTATTTACGTCCAGCTGTGCTTTTTCATTGGTTAATTCTTACAAAAGATCATTCCGAATCAATACGACGCTTGATTGTGACCAGATCTGAATAGCCAAGTACTACTTAGCCTTCCTCTTCCCCACCTCCTTTCCCTTCTCACCACCTTCAGTCTCACAGCAAACCCCGATTGGGGGATGCCAGTCTCAATAGCTCCAGACGGTTGGGAGCAGTTGTGACTCTTGTGCGGTATTCACCATAAAAAATTGCAATTCAACTTTTCAAAAATGTGTTTTTTAAACTGTTCAACGAAATTGATGTAAATCTTTTTTTTTGTTGAAATCAATACTCTCTTTTCACCTTCCCAGAAATTTCTACTTCTACCTGCACCCAATGGATTTTCCGCTGAGATTCAGAGTGTTATTCTTTTTAAAATGGAAATTGTTATTTGGAGCGTGGATATTAATTTAAAATTACAGGAACCGAGAATAACTTCGAAGGCTTAGACTATAGAGCGCGAGGTGACTAGGGACCATTAAACATATATTTTTATGAGAGATTTTATATTTTAGACCGGCTTTCGGCCGAGCGGTATAAGGTTTGGATATTCCATTAAAAACGAGTTCAACCCTTCGAAAATCCTCGATACATATTTTGATGGTAATATTTGAGAGAAAAAACTGTTGTAATTGTAGGTAGTAATAATAATAATAATAAATAAAAAGTTGTAATACACACAATAATAATAATTAAGAAAAATAAACATGAATTAATTAGAACAACAATTTTTTTTAAATATTAATGAAGGATATTAGGTCATATTTCTGTAAAACGCCATCAAGAGGGAGTCCATCCTGGCAGCGTTAAGATTGATGAGGCCAATATCTTACTTTTCACGTGTTTTTTTTTTTAAATAATGTGAAGCTAATGGTAATGGGGAGAGGAAATAGATTGGCAAGGGGAAGACTGAGAAGTACCTGGCTATTTAGATCTGGTCACCAAACTTGGCTAAAATCATTCGAGCCACGCTTCGATTGTGAATGGTGGTATTTGAACAGGGCGATACTAAGAGTATTTACTACTCTGGAACGCGTTGCAAACATACTCTATTTATCAACAAAATTTGCGCCAGCCGGTATTTGATCCCGAAATCTCTGGATTCGTAGTCGAGCGTCTCGACCACTCCACTACGGAGGTCGTCAATAATCAATTGAATTTAAACTTCACAGAGGCAGTATATCAAAAAAAAAAAATCCCAAATGACTTTTCAGTCCATTATTATTTTTCGTGCTGTTTCACTTTCTATTATACGACTGTTGTCTTTCGTATGGCAATACCCTGGTAAAAATAGTGGGGGCTCATGGGGATTAAGTAAGGTACAGATAATGCAAGACGAAAGAGTTCTAATGCTGATCTATACACAATGCCCTTTCTCTGTGCCCCGGGATGTGGTAGGTAGATACCTATTGCAGCTCGCAAGACCTTATCACTTTTTTAACCTAATCTAACCTTCTTATGTTTTCTCACGGGATTTAGTAACAATTCTTCAATTTTATCTAAATTAGGTATAAATAGTCGTCCAAAGTGCCATCAGATATATGGTACAGTTGTACCTACTGTGATTTATGAAAATAATTGCTTCTCCACGAAGTTTTAGAAATTCTAATAATGTTCAACCACAAATAAACAAATTATCAAAATGTTATTATTTTAACTCCTAAATGGAATATTTATTGTATTTATCCACAGCATCGACATACAAACTTGAGGAAAGCAGGTAATTCCAGATTCTAGGTGCAAAGGAGTTATTCGATAAAAATAATTCGAATAAACCTTTACACTAACGTTAATGCGGATTCCTTTACCGTAGAATTTATCGGGATTTTCTGTTAAACTTAAATAAAATAAGATAACTGATTTTGTTGCCGTAGTGGGAGTTATTTATCGTAATGTGAATAACTTTACAACGAAGGGAAAAACATTATTTACTTTTACTCCTAACATTCAGTTGAACGTTTGTACAGCTGGATATACAACCCTACGCCACCCCCTTCTACCCGAACCAAAGAATAAAGAACATCTCATACTAGTAATGCATGCCAAATATCCATATCGTCGCCAGAAAGGCAAAAGGGCTGAAGCGCCATTTTGGGAGGTTTACACAAGAGCACTTTAAAGTTTTTTGTGTTTTACAATAACATTTATAAGTTTTCAGTACCTGGTTGGATTTTGAAAAAAAAAGTTGAATCAGGAAACTCAATACTCTCACTGAGTTACCTGTGCTGCAAAAAGCTTACAAGAGTCCAAGCTTGTGGCGCTTGAGTCAAGCCTTCTCCAAAACGGTAAATATATTTTATATGGCTGAAGGGTCACTAATGTCTTTAGATTCAAACGAGAGTCGAAGCATTCGGTGCAGAAAAAAGAATTGATGAAAACATTTTTTACCAAAGTTTCAGAGCATTTGATTCCTTATTGCGAAAACTGTTCCATGAAACTAGTTCCATGTTTATGAATGAGGAAGTTGAAAACTGATATCATATTATTATAATAAGACATTATTACAATAAGAAGTTCATACGATCTCTTGTAAGGTTTATGACATTATTGATTTATATTGACATTTAGAATACAGAAGTTGTGATTTTGCATTTGTTATTGAGAAAGTTAATAAAAGTTTGATTTATAAAATATACTGGCGGCATTTTTATCATTTTATCTTGAACGCAAATACCTTTTGTGTGGTAAATATTTGTTAAAATAAAGATGTCGACTTTTAGTTTGTGAAAATTTAATGAACAGATCCGGGTTACGATGACCCAGTGTCATCGTCCGAGTAATTATTTTCACGTCAGGTTGCCAGGTTAAGGATTTTAATGATCTTTTTTCAAGTGTTTTATTGAATAAACTTTGAAAAAATGACGAAACTAATTGTAAATTAAAAAAATGCAAATTTAAGATAGTTTTTTTATTTTCAATATTTGAAATTTGTTTTAATATTTTTCACTTAAATTCCTCATAACAAATTAATTAATAGCTCATTTGTAATTTTCGCTACTCATTCCGATCATTAGGTGCAATAAGGTAAACACTTTCTCTCATCTTATGGCATACAAAAAAATGGATATTGTCGGTGAAAATTTTCGCTTAAGCCACACGTAAGAAATTTCATCCAAAAATGTAAAACTAAAAATATATCTAAATAATTCAATATTTTTAATAACAATATCTGTTAACACCCTGTTCAATCCTTTACTGATTAAATACTTCATCATTGGATAAGCAACATTTTCCGCTTATAGTGGTGGTAGAAGGAGGAATCCAAATATTGTAACAAACTAACTAACCATCAGAGAGTCAACTCTGCTTTGGGACACACTACTTGCTTCGTTCACATTCATACATCGTCTCATACATACTTTTCTATTATTCTGACTCTTCACGTGGCCCGATTCAATTACTTGATTCACTTGATCGTGCCATGTCTTCCTCGGGCGTTCCGACTTCTTCTTCCATTCGCTTTCGCATAATATATTATTTTCACACTCTTTGCTTCGTTTATTCGTTCTACATGCCCAAACCATCTGAACGTCCCTTTCTTGATACTATTTATTACGCTTACATCAGATGTCCACATTTTTCACACGGTCATACATGGTTTTACCGCACATACGTCTCAGGGATCTCATTTCCACAGCATTCAGTCTACTTTCATCCTTACTCTGCCAGTTCCATGCCTCACCGTCATACATCGGGGTTGGTATGAGCACCATTGTGGACTGCTAGCTTCGTTTCTTTGGTCATTTTTTTACTAGCTCCAACAGCGTTCAGTCCTCCATTAATGGAGTGTCCTGCATACACCCTTCTTCAAAGATTGTAAGGTTATCGAAATCTTGAAATGTGTAAAGTTTTTAAGCTGCTGATAGTTTTCGCTACAAGGACTAAATTATCTCCCGGCGAAGGGGTGAAATTGTTTTTTTTTGGTTGTGCAAGCGATTCGCGGAGAAATGATTATTTTCCCGAGGCAAGCATGTCGCCTCCCGGGGGAGTTGGCCTCTCTTCCTCTTTAGCATTCGGTACCCTTCCTGCTTGTAAAGTGAGTGCCACCTCATAGGTAAAAAGAAAATTGATTTCTTTGTGTCATCATTACTAAAAATAATCATTTTACTTCGCGCCATATGCAGGGGTGGTGCCGTGTGTAGTGGAATATCACTAAGGTTTTATGGGAATTATATCTACTATTACAAAATTGTACGTATTAACCGCATGGCGTCTAAGCACTTTATGTCGCTTCCCATGTTTACACTATGGATACATTAATTTACTTGTGGTTTTTGTGTTTTTTCTTTTCAAAATAAAAGACAAATATCTCCGGAATACGAGTAACCTGACAACATTTAAAAAAAAAATTCTGCTACCATCATAATAAGTGGAAGATGTTGCTTGTGCAATGATGGAGGACTTAGCTAGCAGACGAATTAAACGATGACTGGGTAAGAATGTAGCGCATTTGTCCAATCAACTATTAACCGGTCATTTAATTTGTAGAACTCCATATATTATATATTTAAAAAAAAAAAATTTTTTTATCAAAATAAATATCATTTAGTTTTGTTTTTTTAGTGACAACTATTTCAGCGTTCAAGTAGATTGTCTTTCTTTAACTAACTGAGAGTTTGTATATAGATGATTCCAAAAAGTAACAATATTTTCATTAACGACTCTTATATCACCTATTTAAACCTCTTTTTCAACTATTGTTAAGGATTGATAAAATCAAGTTACAATTTATTTTCTCGAACCCATTATAATTTATAGTTTGAGTACAATGTTTTTGGCATAGAACTGAAAAAACCTCCTGCACTAAAACGGTTAAGAAAATTTCTAATTTTGAAACTGTTAATTCGTGGTGGAACTCCATTTTAATGATTTTAAAAATAGAATTTTTCAAAATTTAATCCACTATTTAAAAAAAAATAGTGGAAAAGAGTTAAAAATTTGGAACAAAAAAAAAAAGGTTTTGAAAATGGTTAATCTATAAACCCACGTATCCATAAAATATTAAAATTTATTAAAGAATGGAATAAAAAAATATATTTGTTACGAAATTTGAATTAATTTTAAAGCTCTTATGCTTGTTATTTTTTTTAATTAATTATCGGAATAATATCAATAATCTTCAACGTATTTTTTGTTGTTGATTTTATGGATTCTTTCGTAATTCTCTGCTAACTAGCTGGGGCTTATTCAAATACCCTTGATATGACTATCTAACTAGTGCTGCGGCTCATTAGGCCTTATTACTATCACCACCTGATGGTTTCATTTAATTGACTGAATTTAAGTTAACATTAGTGAGTTCTCAGGGAAAAAGTTTTAACTGGACAAAAAACCCTAAGCAAGAAAAGGTTAATATAAAATAAATAAAATAACGGTCACGATCGAGACTCGAACTCGGAACCTCTACTCTATCCGAGAGTAACCCTTCTGTCAATTGAGCCACCGAAATGCCAAGAAACCGACATTTTTAATCGACTCATTCTTCATTTGAAAATGATAAATTTATTTTTTATTTTTTTTTATTCCGATTTGGCTGCCATCTTTGTATGGTACACAAAGCTCGGGTGCTCGGGTAGAGCTTTGATTATTTTATTGATATTATTTCAATAGTTTATATAGTTAGTTAATTTCATGTTAAGTCAGGTTGATATCAAGCCAAAGCATCGCAAATTAGAAAAAAAATGGGTCACAAGTATAACTATTTGACAAACGGACTTGAATATAATATCGAACATTAATCATTTAATCAACACCAAAAATGTAAAAATGTTCAATTTTTAGGATGTATTCCGTGATAAATCAAAAGATCGTACGTATAGTTCTAGTTGAGATATATGATATGTCTTATATTCACAGAACATCGTCAAGTTACTAGACACTATTATGGTAATTGAGTTTGCTTAATATATTTTACGGTTTTATTTTCAAAACGGTTTTTCATTAATTTTTGAACAACGTTTTAATGAAAACTTTTTTGTTTGTAACGTGCTCTATTAAAGCACCAGCTTGCAAAAGGTGAGATCAAAGTACACGTTACAATTAAAGAGAGTAAAGCAGACATTATTCGAATACATTTTCAAAATTGTAGTTTTTGACTTGTGCTTTCAAAGAATTTTAGGGAGTCAGAATATGAAGGTGTAATTTTTTTAAAATATTTTGGGCACTGACTATGTAACAAGACTGAACATTTTGTTTTCGATAATTGATGTCTTTAGAAAAATAACACCAAAATTGTGAAATAACGTCATTTTTCACATTAATTTTTTTTTAAATATGCCAGAATAAACAAATATACCGGTACATTTACAAATTAAAATTAAATTTAATTTACTATAAATCCAGAAAGTCCATTATAAAATTTGTAGTCATGCCCTAAAATCTTAACAATAGCAAGATAAATAAATTCCAACATTCATTTTGAAAATATAATTTTTTTTGAATTTTTTTTTTGATAGTGAATACCACACAAGTATTTGTTGTGAAGCTGAAAGTAGTGGGGAGGGGAAGGTGATTGGGAAGAGGAAAGTTAGAAAGTACCTGGCTATTCAGAACAGGTCACAAAACACGGTTAAAGCCATTTCAAGCAACGTTTCGATTCTGAATGGTGTTCTTTCACCAGGGTGATACTAAATTTACCACTCTGGAACGTGCCACAAACATACTATTTCATATGAATGAAATGTGTTATGACACACATAAATCAAATAAAAGTTATCGGCACACGCCGGGTTTGAACTCGCGACCTTTGGATTTGTAGTCGAGCCTCTTACCACTTGACTATGGAGGCCGTCAAAGATGATAATAAGATATTTTTTGTGCATTAACTATGTAACAATTTCTCAAACTTTTGATGTTGAAGAGTTTAATTTTTTTAACAATGTGCATTTGTGATCTCGTTACTAACTAACGTTTTTTCAATATCTAAAAAAAAAATGAGAAACACTATGGGAAAAGAAAATTTCATTTCTAAAGGTTTTCATATTTATATTTACGGTTTGTTAAACATCTTGACATTTAGAGAGCCGATCAAATTAAGGTATATATGAGGATAAGGTTTGGACTACTCACAGTAATATTTTTTTAACAGTAACAGTGTAATTTTTCATATGCCATAATTTTTTTAAATTTGCAAAAAATATATATTTATTTGCCGTTACATTTGGAATTTTCAATTACTTTACTTTACTACAAATCCAGAAAGCCCATTATGAAATTCACAGTCATGCCCTAAATTCTAACAAAAAAAACATAAATAATTTAAATAAATACTAACTACAACTTTATCAACATCATGTCTTCTTAGTGCAAAACTGTATCTTTCTCCAAACTTAAAATAAATAAAATAATTGTGTTAATCTGAAGTGACCGACCAGGCAAGTATGCTTCTGTATATTCTGTTTGTACATAATATAGTATGCAATTTTTGTCGCAGAAATCTAAGGAGAAATCTGTAAAAGGTAACACCCCGATGTGTACATATTATTACTATTTTAAGTTATTTTACCAAACCACCAATGTAAATATATCTTCTATAAAATACGCAACCAAACAGAGACGGGAAAATCAAAAAATAAATGATAAAATAGCCAACTGTTAAAGCTGACAACTGTAGACATTATTTTTATAAAAAAACCCATAGACGCATCTAATGCATCATGTAACCCGTCTCTTAGAAGGTAATTAAACTACTTGAATGTATTGTTGAATGGTATTGTAAAGCTGCCTCTATCAGCAATATAACAAAACGCAAAGTCACAGATGTTCCTATGAGACTAAATAAGCGTCCATTTCGGACACTAATAGTATATATGCCATAGATTTACTTAAAATGGTACCAGTCTGAAGATTCCCGTTAGAAGGTAAAACCGGTCAGATCTTAAATAAAAATAGTGGAATAAAGAGAAAAAATTGGCATTATTAAAATGAAGTTGCACCACGAATTGACAGTTTCAAAATTAGAAGTAATAACATGCCATAGATAATATGTAGTTAGTGATAAGATGGAGCCTAGGAATTAAGACTTATACTGCGCCTTGGAGGTGATATTTTTATTATTGTTTATATCTATCCCACGATGCCTTTTTGGAGCTGGCAATTCATTGACGCTTACAATAACATAACAAATTTTCAATTAGGCTCTATTGCAAGTAGTTCAGTGTTCAGCGTTAAGCGTTCAGTGTCCCAGCGTGGTGAATCTATTCACGTTCTGACCCCCGTGCCAGCCGAGATAATATCGCATTAAGTAAGAAGACGCCTCCGTGAATAGGTAGGTACCCCCCGACGTGCGCGCTCGGGGTCAGAGTGCATCGCACTTGATAGAGGACTCCCAAGGACTCCGGCGATCTCTCGGAGGACTAGACGAGTAGACAAGACTAATAGGGGGGCGAGGGCGGTTGCAGCGATACCTACTCCGGGTTGTGTCGCCAGGTGATCGTTGGGAGATCGCTGGCGAGCTTAAAAAGTTTTAGTTGATAGTTGAAATACAACGTTAAACTGTTTTCATAAATGCACAATTTAATAATTATCTTCACAAGAAGCCATCACTTGCTGGCTGAACATTTAATTTAATTTATTTTTTTACAAAAAAATCTATATAAACAGATTTAAAAATAACATTAAATATTTATCCAAACTAGGCATATGCCCGCATCATGGTAATCTGTATTTTAAATAATTAAAATATAGTATAACATAGCACTGTTCAATAACAAGATCAATGTCAATAGTAATTTTGAAAAAAAAACAACCTTTCATAGATTATATTAAATGAAACCGTAACTTTGTTATAAACCACGAATTTATTATATTTCAATGCCAACTGGTTTTGCTGAGACCAAACTTTGTGAAGGCAATTATAATAACTAGAAAATATCAATGTAGTCTTGTCTCCATCTAACACTTATTACTTTCCAATTGTTGCCTTCTTATAATATTTTGTTCTCTCTATTTGCTGTTTCATTCTATTGTTTTATTTACTCATTACTAATATAACCAATTACTCTGTATTAATATGAAATCATTATAACAGGGTGATTGTATTTTTAAATCAGTATTTATAATCAGTTTTTTTCATTGTGGATTTTAGTTTTTCATGAATGAATGTTGCAGCAATTGTGTAATTGTTGTGTATGTATTAGATGGTCTGCGTTCATTCTGTTAGGTATGGTTGTAAGCTGTCTCATAATTCTAAATAAGTCCGCTTTAAACCATTCACTCGCACATAATTTCCAAAATTATCATTTAACAAACACTCACGAACAAGTCGATTGCGATATAATTTCAAAATTTGTATCTGGTTTCTCACATACTTTTTAAAATGTCCTCACATTTAACCGTTTATAATCTTATGATTTATTACCAAATTTCTCGAAACCAATATTTTTTAAAAATATTTTACTGTTTTTCAACATATTTGAATGATTTTCGACTTTTACTTTTTTATATATTTCACGGTTTTTGTACATTTTATTCCTCTATTTATTTTATTTTCAAATTTCACCACATCTAGATGATTAGTGAGCGAATCCCGTAGAATTTTCGTTCTTCAAGTTTTCGTTGTTTACACACACAGTTTACAAGATTTTATTGTTTTTCACCATATTAAAATGACTTTTGTATTGATTTCGCAGAATTTCACGTTTTTTTCCATATTTAAAAAAATATTCACATCCTTTTTTATGGTTTCTTGCACATTTGTTCAAATCTTACCACATTTTACCATTTAAATATATATACTTACGGACTATAATCAAATTACAAAACCAAAATACATAACACGAAATGGGAAAAAAGAGCAACAGAGAAATAGCAGCACAAACATAATAGTTTAATAAAGCAATTACAAATATAGGACAAAAATATACATTTGTAAGAACATTTAAGTTAAGTCCAAGTTCAAGATTAACAACCTTATTGAGATATTTTTTGACCAAATTTCTCAGAATTTCACGATTTTCCAACATATTTCACCAGATTTTATCGTTTATACCAAATATCTATGAATTTTTAACCAAAATTTCACGTTTTTTCAACGTATTTCTCCATTTTTCACAAATCTTTACTGTAATAATTCGCTGAGATCGCGACGAATGGATAAAGTTCATAAAGAAAACAGATAAACTTTGTTTATAACCACTTTTATTATTTAATATTATGTCGACCGGTTTTAGAAGCACCCTTCCATCATCAGGACAAAATTTCATTTTAAATATTGTCCTGATGACGGAAGTGTACTCCCAAAACCGGTCGACACAATATTGAATAATAAAAGTGGTTTTAACAAAGTTCATCTGTTTTATTTATAAATATGGCAAGCTACAAAGTAAATGCTGTTTACGAATATGGATAAAGTTCAATTTAATAGTTAAATTATTTATGGACGAAGCATTGAAGTTTTTGTATCAATTCGTGGCTGAAAATAATAAGTAAGTATTCACGTAATACAAACACATTTTTGAAGATTTATTTTTATTTTTATAAACGCTAAAATTGTAGCTGAGACAAACAAAATATTTCAAATTGACGTGTTGAAATATTGATATGACTAAGAGGAAAATATTCTATAAATAATTTAATCCCCGAGGAGATGAGAATGTAATAACGCTCATATTGACTGAAGGTTGATGTCGATTTTCATTACTCAAAAAACACCTGAACCCTTTCCAGCGAGGATAAGATAGATAGAACTAGATGGAGGGGAATTTTGCGAATATTATTCGCTTTTCAAAGGTTAGTGCTGAAACACATTTTAAAGATTGAAGGTGGACTCTGTGGTATATAGCAGTGAGATTTTTGCTTAAAAGGTATTTAAAACAATTTTTTTTTCTTTTTTTTAGTCGAGCGTCTTAACCACCTGACCATGGAGGTCGTCGCATGTGGCATGAATGTAACATCTTACTTAATGTTGAATCCGAAGCTACGATAAAACTTCGAATGTATTTTCAGCTTTAGATGAATTTGTAAAATAGTGGACAGTAAGCGATAAACTGTTCTGCTTGATGGAAGTGTCTAATTATGGACGTGGAACGATATTATGGAATGAAGGAAAAATGTGAAACCATTCACTCACCGATTAAGTTGAAGTTATAATTTCTTGAAGTCTTCTTACACAATTGTATAATTAACGTACACAAATATACCACACAGAAAAAATATTTTTAAAATCTTCTTATTTACTAACAAATGCATTTATTTTATATTATTTGGAGACCAAAACAAAAAAAAAACCGACAAACAAGCGAAAAATAATAAGCAACACGTTTCCCACCAAACTTCTGTTTTTTTGTTGTTGTTGATTATTTTAAACACGGTGTTGTTAAATACAAAATTGGATATTGCAAAATGGTTGAATAGGTAGGAACGAATGAAAAACACGAAGATAAAACATAACAAATTATCACTTTGAAATCCAACACTTAACTTCTAATAATAGTTACATTAAACTATGATAAAGTAACAGTTGTCCTACTAAAGTGCAGTCCTGATACTATTTTCGGAGATCGCGCTTTAAAAGTATCAGATCCATAAACTTGGAATGAACTTTTACGTAGAATAAATCTCTTTTCAAACAAAATTTAGGGTGTAACCTAGAAATTATTAAATAATCATGAAACTAAAAACGTAAACTTATTTATTTTTTAGTATATTTGACACTTTCACATTTGTGTGTATCTTCAAAGATTTTCTTTATCTGAACTTTTCATCTAAAAAATTAAAAATAAATCGTTTACTTTTTGTATATTTACAAATATACTTTTGACTTGTGTGGAACATGGAAGAATACAATTTCACATCGATAGTACGCGTTCATTTAAACCTGGTTTTTTATTTGAAGTAACCGACCATCAAATGCGGGAATGGATCGAATTTAGTTTGGAGGTTGTAAAGACTTAATGATATATTCTGAGAACTGAAAAGAACATTGTAAATAAATGATTTATTTCATGAAAGATAAAGCTCTAAGATTGTTATCTTTTATTTTTTCAGTTGCTGATAAAGAATTTATAAAAATCTTCTAAATAATGTAATTGAAATTTTTAATTTAAATCTGTGTGTAAAATAACCTTGAAGTAACAATGTACTCTTAGAAAATAACCCATTATTTTATTTTATGAGCCTAGACTGGGTTTATAACCAGGGACTTCTGGGTCTACATACTACTACTCCTCCACGGAGGTAAAAATAATTTTGATTTACGACAACAACTAAGTTTATCCATTCTTAAAACAGTAAAATATTCCACCTTCATCAGTAGTTTGAAGACTGCAGGACAAAGTTTGTTAATTTTTTTTCTGAATAAAAATCGAGCTGTGTGGAAAAACTAACAATTTTTTATATGATAGGAAAATTCTTCAATCACATACGGCAAGTATATGCAAAATATGCAAAAGTGTCGATGGTTGATTATCAATGCGTGAACAGTTTTCTGTCGAAGTTCCATCGGACATTTCAGAATTGAAATAATTGCCACGACCCCTCTGATGAATTAATGGAAATTCAACATTCATTGATACATTTCATGAAACACCAATATGTGTGAAAGCTTGAAGCTTTCCCACATAATTGTATCGAAATTCGGTGCTGAATAGTGGAAGTTTCAACAGATTGTTGATTTGATTTGAATTCTCTACGATGCACTGTGGTGGATGATTCCCTGAATGTTGGTATCAATTTACAGGTTGAATATACTGGATATTAGCGTTGGTAAAAACTTCAATGTTTTGTGAATGCTTCACGGATTGCTAGTTCTTTAAAATGAACCCTTCGCAGTGTACACTTCAATTGAAGTCGAACTCGCAAAAAAATACAAGTCGGTAGACATTTAAAAACGAAAAGAACTGAAACTGGTTCCTCGCCAAAACAAAAGTACTAGTCGGCAGAGATTTCAAATTGAAAAGAACTGGAACCGGATCCTCGACAAAATAAAAAGTACTAGTCGGTAGAAATTTTAAAACGAAAAGAACTCCCAAAAAAATCACGTTCTTTGAGATATGTACTTTGAAGTCGAACTTCAGTTGAAATACTTGTAATGAAGTACTTATTATAGGCTTTGAAGTTTAACTTCACAACTGAACCGCTGCAAATTGAAGTAGTTCTTTGTAATCTAACTTCCATCGAAGTATTTGTTCAATGAAATGAAGTTATTGAAATGAAGAACTACCAACTATAATTGAAGTATTTATTCAATGAACAATGAATGAAGTAGGAACTGCTGCCAAAAGAAGTAGTTCTTTCAAAGCGGTCACAACGCTACTGGATATATATATATATATATATATATATATATATAGAGTACTCTAGTTTATCAAGTGTCATCTTGATTTTAGGTTATTAATAGTTAAAATACACATCAATGAAATTTGATAATCCACGTATTTTAGCAGGTACACGAAAAATATTGGTAAAAGGTTATTAAAATTTAGAAAATTATTTTTCGCATCACTATGATGTAGTCGCTGACCAATTATTATTACTATCAGTGTTGTAAAATAGTGGAACATTCGAAGAAATTATTTAAATAAATTTCATTTAACGAACTTGTTTGACGAAATTCATTCTAACAAAATTTCATTTGACTGGCTCCGTAGCCGAGTGCTTAAGACGCGCAGCTACGAATTCAGAGGTCATGAGTTCGAATCCCGGAATGCGCAAATAAATTGCGTTAAGTCAATATGGGTTTATCACATTTTATTAATAAATATAATATATAGTGTATTTGCGGCACGTTCCAGAGTGGTGGGTACTAATAGTATCGCCCTGATGAATGACCACCATTAAGAATAGAAACGTTGCTTAAAATGGCTTAAGCCGTGTTTGGTGACCAAATCTGAAAAACCAGGTACTTCCCAACCTTCCTCTTCTCATCTCCTTCTCCTTTCCAATAACTTCAGCCTCACGAAACACCTCAATTGGAGATGCCATAGTCTCACTGGCTCCAGACGGTTGGGAGCAGTTGGGACTCACGCAGAATTAACAAAAAAATATTGTGCGTTTTTTCGGTAGTGGAACTTGTTAACACGAAGTCAGAAGAATCAATAAGAAAATATTGATATTACATTTTCCACTTAAATATCTTATGAAATATTTTTTTCATGCCCTTAACACGTTCAGTACTAACTAATATTTGTACATATTAATGCTATATGAATGACGGATCATTCCAAACTGACGAACCGTGACGGTTTTCCTGTGCCCTGTGGAACGACTCAAAACAACATCGCAGCGTCTGTTTAGATCGGTTCAAAGCGAAAAGGTGGTACAACGAGCGAGGCGCGTTGTGCGCATACTGGTCACATGTCTTTCAACGCACGGTGTCAGCAATGAACGCGTTACGGTATCTTTTTCCGAGACTCAAGCAAATACTACTTTTTTTTTTTCGATAACAGAAAAAAAAATCTACAATTAAATGTTGTCAGCCAATACAATACCCTGTCTGGAGTGGTTGTGAATCGTCACTTTACTGTGATGGTAACGGAAGACGAACGCGTCACTAATTAAAATGGTTGGAATAATGATGTTCTGATGAGATAAAACAACCTAAAAAAGTTTCACTTTTAATTAAAAACAACAAAAAATCATGTCCGATGTTTGTCGTACAGTGACTCTCTGTGTGGCGTTCGTATTAACATTACGCTAAACCAAACCGGCTTTCATTTGTCGCGAGAGATTTCTATTGCAGGTTGTAATCGTAATAATTATTGTGAACTGAAATCGGAGAGTTCATCATATAAACGCAACACTTTGCAGGAATAATACAATATATAATAATTTACCCTTTGGCAACAAAGGCGGATGAAACTTCAAGGGTAAAGAGAAGGGAAAGAGGGGGTGGTTTCATCAGGCAATCGTTTTGAAGTTTATGAAATTAGAAAAAAAAAATACAATACGTGGCGTCGGTTAGTCACGAAATTGAAGTTTTGATTTGATGGTGCACATTGGTTGCTTAAAATAAATAAATATATATATTTACGCCGTTTTGAGAACGAGTGACGGTCAAACTGAAGAGTGAGGAACTTTTTCAAAAACGAGAATTTCTCTTAAGCTTCAAAACCATGGAGAACAGAAGTAGGCCGCGGTGTTAAGTACTGCGGTACTGACATATACCTCACAAGACGTTCCTAATGGAAAAAAAAATAGTTTTGGGTATTGACTTATCATCATGCCATCTGCATAATCCGCATCATTCACGTCATCCGCGTGATTTGCATCATTCGCGTCATTCACGTCATCAACGTCACCCACGTCACTCGAGTTACTCACGTTACCCACGTCATTCACCTAATCCGCGTTATCGACGTCATCCGCGTCATCCACATCGTCTAAGTCATCCACGTCATCTGGGTCATCCACGTCATCCAAGTCATTCACGTCGTCCACGTCATGCATGTCATCCACGTCACCCAACTCCCCACGTCGCCCACTTGATCCACGTTATCCGCGTCATACGCGTCATCTACGTCATAGTTTTTTTCAGTTAGTTTTTACTAACTACTAATACTGATTGGCATGGACGAAAAATTCATGCCAATTTAGATACATTCTTTGGCTTATAAGGTATACCTACATACGGTAGTCAGTTCTTCGAGCCGTGCGTTCAGCCCTTACCATTTGGCTATTATATCGTACTTAAACATGTAATCATTATTTTCACGCTTATTCACAATTTCCACTCGTTTTCTGAACTCTACGGGTATACGGGTACATGGTTGTTATCAGCCATGCACTTTTTCACCCCCCTCGCGGTACTTTTTGATTGAACTGAACTGAACTTTGAAAAACTGAACTGAAAGTTGCACTCCATATTTATCAACATTATTATAATGTAGTTTCTTAAAAAGCAATCACTTAGTGTTTTGGTATATTTAATGAAAATGAAATAATAACTTTGTATAAGACCACAGATTTTATTTTCATTTTTATGATCGACCGGTTTCGCTTAGCCTAAGCATCATCAGAGTACAACATCAAACTAAACAAAAAATACGTAGCGTGTGGTTATAAATACTCATACATACAGAGGGAGAACACAATATAAAACAAAATAAGAGGACAGAAAAAAATAATAACATTTAAATTATAACAAAAAAATAAAGAAACAGATAATATGAAATGAAAGAGGCAAACCGTCTACTGTTCTCAGTTTTCAAATAATAAGCAATACATATTATAAACGTAATAAAACAAAAATGAGAAATTTTATAAGTTTTCGGGAAATATACATTAATTGAACTACTGGACAAATTAAACATTGCTTAGGGTTTTTTATCCAGTTAAGATCTTTTCCCTAAGAAAACACTAATGTAAAATTAAATTCAGCCAATTAAATAAAACCATCAGATGGTGATAGTAATAAGGCCTAATGAGCTGCAGTACTAGTTAGATAGACATTATGAGGGGTATTTGAATAAGCCACAGCTAGTTAGTAGAGGATTCATAAAATAAAAAAAATTAAAAAAATTGATAATTAAGAATATGACTATTCATTTTGAAAGCTTACTTTATGTCTAGTGTTTCTAAATTATTAAATGTATTACCTTGACCATTTTTACTAAGAATAAGAGCACCGGTTAATATTTTATTTAAAGTTAATGCAAAACGACAAACAACATTTTATGTATGGTAAATAGCGACAAGTAAAGGATATAAATGCTAACATGGGCCTTTTTAAAAATTTATTTCTTTACTCTTTTAGTTTGCATGTACATATACATACTCCATGGGATTTACGAGGTTATACTGACGCCCCCATACTTTGGAATTATTTTTTTTATTGGGTGCGTCAATTTTAAAGGCTTTTCAAATTAAGAAAGGTGTTCGCGCGCTTAAGCCGTTTGAATTCCATTTATTGCGTAATGTCAACAAGAATTCACCGTAAACTAATCAAATCAAAACTAAACTTTGACATTGGAGCGGCATAGGAAAACAATGGACCGAATTCGTATTAATATTCTCTTGTTCCCAATTTGCCATCAAAATAATATTATAATGTTGGCAGGTTAGTGGTTGGCTCCCACAACATTTCCACAAGTAACACCCCCTCACCACCCCCCAACTGAAGCAAGAAATAATATTCATATTGTGTTTCCAAATGCATCCGATTACCAGTTGCTTATGAATAGCTAAGTGTGGTTAGTTTTCATGAAACTTGGGGTCGATTAAAAAAGCAGCACTGTTGTCACATTTACAGGTGTTTTTCGAAAATCAACTAAATACACAAACTACAGATGGCAGTGAGGCATGGGACTGGCAGGAGAAGGATGAAAGTAGACTGAATGCTGTGGAAATGAGATACCTGAGACGTACGTGGAGTAAAACCATGTACGACCGTATTAAAATGTGTATATCTGGAAAGAATGCAAGGCTGATGTAAGCGTAATAAATAGAGCGAATAAACAAAGAAAGAAGTGTGAAAAAAAAATAACGTGAAAGTTAATGGAAGAAGAAGTCGGGGACGCCCGAGGAAGAGATGGCACGATCAAGTAAATCAAATACTTGAATCGGGTCATGTGAAGAGTAACAGAAGAGTATGTATGGATGTGAATGAAACAAGAAATGTGTGCCAAGACAGGGTTGGATGGTGGTCTGTCCTGTCTGCCTACCCCTGCGGAGAAACGTCGTAACGGTTGATAATAGTTATTTGGTTAGTCAGAAAATATTTAAAACGAAAAAGAAGGTTTTACAAAGTCGGGACATCATGCCTTTAGATTAAAAGGCGGAAAACTTTGAAATAATCAACAAGAGAACCAGACATAACTAAGAAACTAACTAACCATCCGCCGCACAACCACGTCTTGACACCAACTCTTTGCTTTATCGTATTTACATCTTTATAACATCGCCTCTTACATAATATTCTGTTATTCCGACTCTTAACATGGCCTGACTCAAGTATTTAATTCACTTGATCGTGTCATGTCTGTGCACATCATCTACCATTCACTTTCACGTCATGTATTCTTGTCATACTCTTTTCTTCATTCATCCGCTCTACATTCCGAATCCATATAAGCGTTCCTTTCTTTTTTTATATATGAATACCGCACAAGAGTCGCAATTACTCCCAACCGTCTGAGGCCAGTGAGACCATGCCCAAATAGGATATGTTGTGAGGCTGAATGTAGTGGGGAGGGGAAGAAGAATGGAAAGAAAAAGGTTGGGAAGTTCCTGGCTATTCAGATCTGGTCACCAAACACGGCTTAAGTCATTTCAAGCAACGTTTCGATTCTGAATGATGGTCTTTCACCAGGGCGATACTTAGAGTATCTATTACTCTGGAACGTGCCGCAAATATACTTGTTATTATTTTTATATGAATTAAATGTGTTATGACACATATTAATTGAATAAAAGTTATTGGCGCACGCCGGGTTTGAACCCGCGACTTTTGGATCCGTAGTCGAGCGTCTTACCACTTGACCGTGGAGGCCGTCTTAGCCGTTTTTAACCATATTCATTACGCTTACATCAAGTAGCTTTCTTTCAATCTTTGTCATGAAGTCGAAAACACTTAAAATCCCTTTTCATGTTTTTTTATTTAATATATCGTCAGCATACAAGCAAAAGTGACCAACTGCAAAAAATTAGAAAACTGACCAAGTGCTATTGAAAAAGCATTATGGTTATAGGAAAAAAATTCCACCTTCATCCGACGTTGCATAAAAAAGTTACACAGATGGTAAAAGTGACTATTTACATAAACGAGCTTTCTTGTACAAGCAAAACTGACCAATGACAATAGTCAATTTTGCCTGTAGATCCGGGCTTATAAAATGGCAGTTGGTCAATTTTTGCTGTAAGCTTTTACACGTGATTCTGAAGTTAGTCGCATTGTCATAGTCTGTTTACGTTACTTAGCTTTGATATTTGTTATTTCGAGCCTTATTGAGTGTCAAGACGAATAGAAAAAATAAATCAATTTGGTTGATATCTCAAGACATCCACAAGTTTCTTTTTTTTTTTAATATTCGATAACTTTTTATGGTGTTAAATAAATACTTGTAAATCAGAGGTTTGACTTTTCAATTTAATTTAAGCGTACACTTATTTTTGATAGTTTTTAGTTATTTAAGGTGCGGAAGTGACTTTGATGCACTCGGTGTCCCATCAACATCACTTCAATTATTAGTTCAAATTTTCCACAGATGCAACACCTGCAGCCAAGAAAAAAACGAACTAAACGATGGAAAAAACCTATGCTAGTAATGTGGTAACGTTGTGTATTGAAGGAAAATAAAAATGCCTCATTTCCTCGTTATACAACAAAACAGAATACGCCCCTCAAAAAACCGAAGATGATTGACTACAGTAGATGCAAATTAAAATGCAACTCATTTTTTTATGAGAAGCAGAGGGTGATTATATGTAAACAATTCACTAGCCTTAAGTTATCAAGGCAAAAGGATTTTATAATAAAGTATGCTACATCAAGAAATTCCATTCGTAAAAATTGGACTCAACCTTATCCATTTAAAAAATGTATGCACTTTATAAAGAAAAATGCATTGATTAAAATAAAATTAATCACATTTCTGAAATAATATTCAGAAGGATTTTCAAAAATTAATTCAACCTATCTTTTTTAACCTACAAAAGATCAGTGTTTAATGTTAAAAACGCTACTGCCGATGATAAAATAATCATGACAGTTGACACAGTCAGCACATAAGGAGACGGGATGAGGCCAATGTGGCAAAAGCTGCAGACAAACTTCGTGCTTTAACAGGTGCTTAATTTAAGTCTGCCACTTTTGACCTGCAAAAAGTGCTACAAATTCCGTCTTCAAAGGTCTCTCAAATGTATTAAGTATAGTCGTAAACTGTTCACTAATAATTTCTCAATTTATGAAGCTTTTTGCTATGTTTGGACTGAAATCAATGAGCAACGTGGCAGTTCCAAGATCGGCTCAGTTCTTCAAATATGGATACAATCCCTCAATGAGACAGTGTCAGAGATATCAATATACTCAGATACTTGCTCAAGGCAAAACCGCAACCAGTATATTACTTCTCTCCTATTGTATCTGGAGAAGACATCAAACATTCAGGCAATCCAGCATAATTTCATGGAATCTGGACATTCTTACATGGAAATAGACTCCATGCATAGTGCTATTGAGTCATCTAAAAAGTTTTTAAGCCATATGAGCGTCCCTTTGATAATCCTATTCATTACGTTTAATCAGCCATACATTTTTGTTCCGGATCCACATTTTTAACACGGTCATACATTGTCATGTTTTACCGCACATACGCCTCAAGAATCTCATTTCTACAGCATTCAGTCTACTTTAATCCTTTCTCTGCCAATTCTGAAAGTACATCAATAAATGATAAAGTAAAATAAACATTATAATTTGTAAGATGTAAGATGGGAATACTTGAGTTTTATCAATGTTGACGTTCTACGATGAAATTGGAAACTCGGCTTCGCGACGCCTTTTTAAACATCATTTCTTGGAAATGAGCATTTACAGAATATTCATAGCTTATGCCTGTTTAATTCTCAATTCGAGTTCGGAAAAGAAAATAAAATAATGTTTTTATTGTCCTCTTTTGGTTATTTATATTATTGTGAGGATTCTTCCGAATAATAAAATTATTAAAAATAATACCTCATCAAGTTCCCTTTGTGATGTTTATTTTGTTGCAAACCACGACAAAGAATGTATATTTTTCACAGAACAGTTTTACAATTTTGTACACTTCAAAAAACTAACAAAAACAGAGGAACCACGTAAAAAAAAATACTATATTTATTTTTTTTCAAAAGTAAAAAATCGAAGAACACACAAAAACGTGACTAACCTTTCCAGTTGTCAAAAACAAACCACTAATCCAAAATGGCTGATAATGCTAAAATATGATAAACATATGTGTACCAACATAACGACAACAAAAAAATCGATAATCGAATGTACACAGCCCGCGAAAATTCAAAATTCATCTTTTCTTTTGAACAGGCCTCGTATTTAATAATAAAACAAAAAAAATATGTAAATAATATTAAAAATATATACAAAATACATTTAAATTTGAGCAAGTGAAATAAAATATTATTATGTTTTTAGTTACAGACGCTTCAAGAGTAACGAGTGAGATGATAAGGTTGTAGTGCAGAGGAACCAGCTTCCACCAGTGCTTACTAGGATCTTCATACTTGCTATCGGTACGAATGAATCATCGGATGAATAATAAATTCAACGTCACTAGCACTTTTCCTCTGTTGAACGAACATGATATTATCTACTCGTTGAAGTCTTATTGAGGTTGAGAATTATGGATTATAAGACAAACTCGAGCGAAAAGCACTAGTAAAGAAATTATTGGTGTTTCAGCTATTCAAATAAAACAAAAAAGTGATCTTGTCCAGTCTATGTTCTTCTTAAGGGTAGATATGTTGATAAGGTAAATAGGCTGATTTTAAGTTGAACAGAAATTACATTTATTATGCTACTAATTGTTTATCCCTAATGTATATAAATAAGATATAAAATTATATATATTCTATTTATATATAATTAAACACTCGACTAATTTATAATAAAATAATATCACCCCTTTGTTATCAGATTGCTACTCATTGACTGTCTTATACACCTTTGCATATTAACTTATTTTGAATTCCTACTTTGTGCCTGTGCTTATAATTGTTTTTTTTTCTGTTTCTATTTATAATTCAGTGTGTTTTTTCTTCTTTATAATAATGACATGTTTTTTATTTTGATTTTTTTCTTGAATTCATAAGCTTAATTTCTTTGTAAAAAGGATAAATAATTCTATTAACTCATGTTACGTAAATTTCTCTTGTGCCAAAGTAAGTTTTTGTTACTCATAAAGATTGCTATGTAGCAAGATATACAAAAAAAAACAATAAAACAAAACAATTATAAAAGTCTGATAAAACTGAAACGACAACAATCAAAATATAAATAAATATAAACCATTTTTCCGAGGATACGATTTTTAATATCACGTTATTTTCGGATTTAATACTTGAATATCATTGATCATTCAGAATTAACAAATGCCGGTGGCAAAAAACAAGCTTCAATCACAAATATTTACTCAAAAGCGCCAAAATATTTGATATATTTTCTTAGGAGAAGTGGTATTTTCCTAAAATTAAATCTGTGTTTGCTTTTAAACACAATCTTCGCAAAGGAAACGTTTTTTTTAAATCCGGTTCATTTTACATTTTCCTCTTTTGTCGCCGAATTTCTCCGAGCACTAAGACACAAAAAGGTTTCCATTTGTTTCCAGAGGGTGTAAATTACAAAGCCTATATTGAGTTTGATATAAAGTTGGGTCCCTCCTCGCTAAATACTAAAGACCTGTAGGACTGATTAACCTAAATAAAGTTCATGACATTCTCCCTTCATTCTGAAGACAACACAAACAAAGATAGTTCGCTAGCTCCGCCACATTTTGGGAGGAGGCATTTAATCTTATATATTTTTTGCCCTCTCAAAAGTACAACAACAGAGTTGTGGATAAACACAAAGAGTGCTTAACTTAACTTAAATATTTTCAATGAAAAACTTTGAAGGGTTTCATGTTTTCAATTTCCAGTCAAACTTGTGTCCCAATGTTATTTCTAATTTTGAAGCTGTTAATTCGTGGTGGAACTCCATTTAAATGATTTTTTTTGTACCAAATTTTAAACTTTATTCCACTATTTTTAATTTAAGACCTGACCGGTTTTACCTTATGATGGACATCTTCTGACTGGTACAATTTTAAGTAAGTCTATAGAATATGTACTATTAGGTCCGAAATGGACGCTTATTGAGTCTCTTAGTGAATATATGTGACTTAAGGTTTTGTTTTATTGCTGACAGAAGCTTTACAATTACATTCAAAAACACATTCGGGTAGTTTTATTACCTTTTGGGAAAGTGGTTACACGGGATGCGTTAGACGCGTTTGTGGGTTTTAATTTATTTTATATATAATATCTTCCGAATGATTACTTCAGAAGGTGCTCGTAGCAACAATAATTTGGCAGCTACAGTAGCGGAAAAAGTAAGTAAACTTAATAACTGTAATGATTCAACAATTCTGAATTAAAATATTTCGTATGCTCTTTTTGGAGATTGAAATATTGCTACTATCACTCTACTAATTATGGGTATCTCTCTCCGCCAACCATAATGTCGAGACTTGTTAACTCAAGCCATGGCCTTGACATTTGTAGTACCAGTCCAAATGATTTTTGTCATTATTTACGACTCTACTAAAACCTTGTTCAGACTTTGACTTGAATGTTCTTTCTTGTGTATATTTTTGTAATTGCTTCTTTAAAACTTCATGTATGTGCTGTTCTTTATATGTTGCTCTTTTTTCTCATTTCGTGTTATGCATTTTTTGTAATTGGAAAATGGTCCGTTAGTATAAATATAAACGAATATATACATTAACATTTTGTAAACAACACACCATAATTATATTGTTTACGGTTGAGGTCATCTTTTTTTTGGTATTTACGTATGAAAAAGTATTGTTTCAAAAACTTCATTTTATGTAGCAATAAACACTCAGATGAAAAAAAACTTATAGTACCATAAAGCAGTTTTTTTGTTGTTTACTTCTAGTAAAATTCCTTAATCACTCTAACAGAGTATTTTTTTTTTTTGGTTAAAATATCTAATTTTAGTTCAAAACGTCATTTTCTGTGACTGTTAAAAGGCATGAGAAGATCCATATGTAATTCATTCAATATGAAAAATAAACTCAGAAAAATACTGTCAATATTTACTCATACTAAAATATAATCACACGATAAAGTAAACATGATAATAATCTAATATAAGTCTCCTTCGTAAGGAATAATTCTTTGCCCACATACACTCGGAAACGAATAAACCTTAATTTAGACATCTTTCACATACTTTTTTCAAAATTTGAAAGACACACAAATCATGTATTTATTTGTCACTAATGTATGGAAATTATTACTTCATTCTTCTTTGCTATCCACTTTTAAACAAATTCAAATTTTTATCATTTTTATTGTATTTATTAAATTATTTCTTTTTTGTTATTATCCTCTATACTTACGCACTCACTTTATGTTAATTTAATATGTAAAAGCCCACCCAGTTAGTATATAAATTAATAAATAAATAAGTAACATAGATTTTTAGAAAGGTACTAATTTGAATGCCGCAAATGTCTTTTTTTCTGTAATATTTCTCAAACACATATTGAAGTTCACTCGTTGCGTTGCTGAAATTGTTTTCCTGGCGAACAATGCAGTTCAAAACTAAAAACATATTCGAGCCAAAACATAGACGATGCTTTCATTTTAAGTTTTACAATTTTACCGTACGCTCCGGTTATTTCTGACATTAATAAAAACCTCTTTTTGTTCTTTGAAAGCTGCATTTCAAAGCTCTCATTTGTTTCCAGAGTGTATTTCCGTTTTCCCCCGAGGAAGCTGGAACCCGAGCGCACTATCCACCTGCTTCGGGAGAACTTTCGACCGGAGCGGACCTAGTGATAATCAAACATTACCGTTTCGTATTTTAAGTCGCCTTTGAAACGGTCAACAACAAAAACACTTAGAACAAATTTCCGGTATTGTTTTTGCCGCGTTCGTCAAACCTCAATCGTAATCCTCGGCTGACAGAAAGCTGCGCGGGTGGAAACTTCACCCTTACCACAAAACGAACAACAATTATTATTATGGTGATTAATTTATTCCATTTCCAGGTAAGCTGTTAAGTTTTTCTGGGGACTGAATAATATTCATAGTTTCATGGAACCGTGAAGTTACCTCAGAGCAATACTATAGAAGAGAGAGCGCTGTAGAGAGAGCTGTAGTCAGTTTTTACGAAGTTTGCCGGACTCGGCTAGGCCTGGGGGTGGATAGGAGGAGAGCTAGGGTATTTATACATCCGTTCATAGCACATGTCGACTTAATTTTTTTGTTTATTCGTATAAACACTTTTTCACAGTATTGTTAAAAATATATATAACTTGTCACATAATAAACTGTTGAGTTATATCAATTTATTTCGCGTATAATAACGTGTGGGCGGAGTCAATGGAGACGCGGGACACGAAGAACATTCTAACAATACTTTAAAGCTGTGTGATAATTGGAGAAACATTGTTGTTTCTTTCTTTCTTTCTCAAAACCCGGAGAAAGTGATTTATCCAAAATCTGTATGGGTTGGGTAAAAAGAATTAGCTCTCTCTCCATATATCGTTACTTCAAGGTAGTTACCTACTATCAATGTTTACATCAATGCTTCGTTTCGGAAATCGGATACCAGTGTAGGTGGCTAGTTTGTAAGTGAACGGTGTTACACTGTATGACATCTCCGGCTCGTCTTTTACTGTTTCCGTGTGGTCGAGGGACACGACGCTCTGCTACGAATCCAGGGGTCGCGGGTTTAAGCCCGGCGTGCGCAACTAAGTTTAATTTAATCAATATGTGTCATGACACATTCATTTCGTATAAAACAATATTAAGTACGCATATTTGCGGCACGTTCAAGAGTGGTAGATACTCTTAGTATCGGCCTGGTGAAATCGGAATCGAAACGTGGCTTGAAATGGCTTTAGCCGCGTTCGGTGACCAGATCTGAATACTAGCCAGGTACTTCCCAACCTTTCTCTTCCCCATTTCCTTCCCCTCCCCACTACCTTCAGCTTCGCAACATGTTCCAATTGAGAACACCATAGTCGCACTGGCTCTAGACGGTTGGGAGCAGTTAGGACTCTTGCGCGGTATCTGCCTACTTCTGCGGGAAAACGGTGTGTTGGTTAGTTATAGTTAGTTTTCGTATTCTGTGTATTTGTTATTGTTCTTCCCGTTCTATCTCGTTAAAACACACAATTTAAGTAGGAACGGGATTTTAAATACAGTAAAAAATAAAACAATATGAATACAATGAAAATACGATAGTTATACGGATTATCTTATTATTGAAAAAAATTAATAAAATATTCTAATTCACACATCTTAAGAAAATGTTATACTATTATACCATATCATGCACTTTCAAAGTAAAAAATCGAAGAACACACACAAACTTGACTAACCTTTCCAGTTGTCAAAAACAAACCGCTAATCCAAAATAGCTGATAATGCTAACATATGATAAACATATGTGTACCAACATAACCACAAAATAAATCGGTAATCGAATGTACACAGCCCGCGAAAATTCAAAATTAACCTTTTCTTTTGAACAGGCAATGTATATATATATATATATAAACGTCTAATATAAGGTATTTCTACTAAGGAGGCATTTTTCCAGCATATATCTGAATCTTGTTAACCATTTTTAATATTGTTTGGTAACGTATTGAAAATTTTGGACACATTAATAATAATAATAATAATAATAGCTTTTTATTTCAGCGGAACAGAGCGGTGGGTGCAATACTCTGTCTGCCATATAAGTAAAAATACATATCAGAAACTTAAAACAATGAAGATAACATAAAAAAAAACAAAATAAAAAATAAAATAATGATAGTAATAAAAGTAAAATAAATAGATAAAATAACATAAAATGAAAATAATATAAGAGCATTATAATGAAATAAAGAAAATAACTTTTACGGCGGATTGAGGGAAATTCTCCACCTGTGATGTAGGGGCGCACTGTGCCACTGGGCGGCAGCCTGGACGAGAGTGTTCTCGGATTCCCGGTAGCGCTGTCTCGTTCCTGCCATTCTGTGACGCATCAGAGCAGCAAACCCGTTCACCCTTCCCTCTGCAAACATCTGTGAGGCGCTGCATCGCCAAGAAAGACCGAAAAGCCCCCTGTACGCGTGGTTGTACTGCACTCGGAGCGTGTTCATGACTGCTTGTGTATATCTGGTCCAGAGTTCGCAAGTGTACAGGCTCATGCAGTACGTCTGGAACAACTGTCTCTTTACCGGAAGACTGCACCTATTGAATCTCCTGGCGAGCATGTTGGCTCGCACGCTTAGTGCTCTTCTCTGGCGCTCTATGTCCTTCTTGTCATTTAAGTCGTCAGTTACGACATGACCCAAATATTTAATTTCACTGCTTATATTCAGATCAACTCTGCCGAGACGTATAGGCGGGATTACAGTAGGTCCTGTACTTGCTCTAAATATCAGCAGAGATGATTTTTTGGCATTGTACACTAACCCATGACTGTCAACGTACGCTTCACAAATGGCCACCAGTTTTCTCATTGCTCTTACTGATGGGGCTAGTATAACCATGTCATCTGCGTAGCTAATGTTGTTCATACATACCCCGGCAATGTGGCATCCGATTCTTGTTTTATTCAGTGCTTTACTCAGTTCGTCCATATAAACATTAAATAGAACTGGAGACATTGAGCCTCCTTGTCTAACGCCGCACTTTAGCTTAGCTGCTTCTGATAGGCTCTCATTCCATCTAACGAAGTTTTCCTGTTGGTTGTACCATGCACCCAGTATTTTCACAATTGATGGAGGTACTTGTCGTTCGGTTAGTTTTTTCCATAACATAATACGCCAGGGTTCGTTGTCCGTATTAACTATTATATTTTGGTACAATCATGCCATCATTCTTGTGAACCTCGTATTGTTATGTATACGAGTATATATATGTATCTTACTTATTTTTCTATCTTGTAATTTTTTAATTTTATTTTTTATTAATCATTGGCATTAACGATTTTTGGTTATCTTCTTGCGCCATTAATGTTATTTATTATTCGTGTGGAGTGAGAATTAGAATCTCATAACTGTGACTAATTTCCCAACATTACTTATTTCCTTTTGATTTTCCTCCGTTGGGACACGAAGCCGTCTTAATTTCCGAAAATAAACTTTATTGAGCACTACCGATAGTAATTACATTTTTATAGGTCTCACTATTTAATTTGTTTACTGCCCAGAAAAACTAAACAGCTTACCTTCAATTGCGATACTTAAAAAGAATTTATTCATCATTTCTGATACGACGTATAACAAGAACTTTAGAAAACAATATTTAAATTACATGTTCGTAGAAAGCAATCACTTTGTTGTTTGACATGTTTAAAGAAAAAAAAAACACAACTTTGTATAAGACCACAAATATTATAATAATTTTAAAGAAAAAATTAAATTTAAGAATCATCAGGTTAGTTTAATTTTATCCCCTGATGATGCTTAGGCTAAGCGAAACCGGTTATTAAAAAAATATAAAAATATATATTTTTTAAATAATTCGTTTTTAAGTAAAACTATGAGACTGTGCGCCTCCGTGTTGGCCTCTGAGGTTGAGTGGTAAGATACTGCAAATTTAGAGGTCGCGGGTTCAAATCCGACATGCGCAAATAACTTTTATTGAATTAATATGGGTCATAACATAATATGATTTAATAAAACAAATTTATAACTTTATTCCACTTAGTGGAATAAAGTAATAAATTTGTTTTATTAAATCATTAAAATGGAATTCCACCACGAATTAACAGTTTCAAAATTAGAAATAATAACATAATATATTTGCGGCACGTTCCAGAGTGGTGGATACTCTACGTATCGCCCTGGTGAAAGACCACCATTCAGAATTGAAACGTTGCTTGAAATGGCTTTAGCCGTGATTGGTGACCAGGTTTGAATAGCCAGGTACTTCTCAACCTTCATCTTACTCATCTCTTTTCTCTCCCCACTGCCTTCAGCCTCACGACATACCGCAATAGGGGATGCCATAGTCGCACTGCCTCTAGACGGTTGGGAGCAGTTGGGATTCTTGTGTGCTATTCGCTATGTAAAATATAAAATAGAATTTCAGGTGTATAGTTAAGAGGTGTTGACAAAATAACGTGGTGACCGACTTATGAAATGTCGGCTTGTGGTTTGGTTCTGCCCTAGCGGCAAAAAGCTCTTTTTAGTCACGTAAGAGCCGGCGCAGCAATAGAAAACTTGAGTAGAATCACATCGTTAACGCGGACCGAAACATATCATGAAAGCTCGTACAAAATAATCGTCTTTATTTCTAAATGAAAAATAAGTCACAAAGGAAGAGGCATAAATCATATTTTTCTCTCCAGCAGTTCGCGTAGTGACGTTCCCGTTCTATTAGGGTTGTTCAGCACTTGTATTCCGTCTCTGTAATACTGGATTTATAGCTTTAAAAAGTGAACTTTATAACCGAACACCGCTTGAGAAAAGCCTGTTGAATTTGAATTTGAATTTTTCCACCTCGTTTTATTATCAAGATTTATCTTTTTACTTATACCTGCGTATTTCTCAATCGTTTCTAGAAACACCCACGTATTTTACTAACTTTTAAGGTTATCGTAATGGATTTTTAGGTTATTATTTTTTACGGTTGTTGGGTTACCATTTTTTTTCTACCCTAGGTCCGACAAAACGAGCAACTACCATTTTACTCGTATATATATGTGCTAATCTAAATATAATATGTTAATTGTTACTCACTAGTTATAAGTATTATGTCTAGGTTAATAATAAGTCGTAGTTCTAACTAACTAACTACCCTTCACGCCGTTTCTCCGCAGGGGTACGCAGAGAGAACGGACCGCCATATAACTCTGTCTTGGTACACACTCCTTGCTTCATTCACATTCATACACCGTCTCATACATACTCTTCTGTTATTCTGACTCTTCACATGACCCGACTTAAGTATTTGTTTTACTTGATCGTGCTATGTCTTTCTCAGGCGTTCTCGAATTCTTTTTCCAATCACTTTCGCATCATATATTTTTTTCACACTTCTTTCTTAGTTCATTCGCTCTTCATGCCCAAACCATCTAGGGTTAGTTTTAATATTATGTTATTTATGCTGTAGAGCGCCCTTGAGGTGATTTTTATGTCACGAAAACGGCGCTATATAAATCAACCAATTATTGTGTTTTATTATCACTATGCCATGTTGTTTCAGGGTGCTAGAAACTCAGTATCGTCCGAGAATCAAACGAGAGTCGAAGCATTCGATGCAAAAAAAAGCTGATCAAAACTGCATACTCAACTCATTTTTGAACAAAGTGTCGCTTAAGCCCTTTTGCCGTCCCAGCGACGATATAGCTTTCTCACTTAGTGATGAATAATAACGATAAAATATGCAAGCTGCAAGAATATTTAACTGGATTTTAAACAGTTACGTACATCCCACTACCATTTTTATAATATATCTAATCATGCTAAACACCCTGTAAATGTTTCAAAATAGTAAATAAATCGTCTTAATGTGACTCAAATGTCTATTTTAAACATTTTGAATATAAAATTCCTTTATGTTATTCTCGCCGCTTAGTTTCGCCCGTGAGAATCATGAATCATATCCATCCTTTAATGTTTTTTTTGGCCGTGAGATTCTTGAGCCATGCCAACCTTTAATGTTTTTTAACGGTGTTTTGTAACTTTAAATAGAGAGTTTGCGTAAGAAAAAAAAAAAAAAAACTTCACCCCCCAAAAAAACATTTAAAATATAAAAATGGATGACTTTCCAACAATACAATAAATAAAAATGTTATATTTAACAGCAGTATTTACACTTTAAAGATGCTTGTCATTGCTACCATGACTAAGAAATTTGAAAAGTATTATCCTTCATCTTTTTCTGATTCTCCCTTTTATCGGAGGTTGACTATCACCAGAGAAATACGCAGGCTACATCAAAAAAACTCAGCAAAAGTGCGCTCGTACCAGTCAGCTAATTATATTGCATTATATTGTTCGATTAAACTATATTTTAGCACTCTAATGTAGCCTCGAACGAGTGATTTGTGCGGTATCCTTAGATAAAGATTACTGTAATATTATGAATATATTTCTCTCTTAGTGTCGATAAAAACAAATTATCTTAGGTTATGTCATTAAAACGCTTAAATAACTAAGACCAAATGGGGTAACTTCGTCACCCCCTTCGGATCGTATGTTTGATTTTTACTCTCAGGTACGGAAAAGCTAAACTAAAAAAAGCGAATATTTTGCAGCGTTTTTTGCATTTTAGACGTCTGCGAATCACATTTAAAAAATATTAGAATATATCGAGATGGTCTCGAACTTTTTTGAAAATGGGGCACCCCAAAGAAAACGAAGATTTTTTCTCACAATTATGTTTTACGAGCGATTTTAAAATTTTGCAAAATTTAAAATCAAAAAACACTTTTGAACCTATATATATTTTTTTAATTTTTTATTTCTTAACTTCATGTTTATTTACAAAAAAGTACATACATTGTCCTCCACGCTAGGAGTTCACCTGTGATGTGGAGGACATTTTTCGAATTGCATGTTAAAACAATTTAAAATATAAAAGAAAATCTAAAAGAAAATAATAAGATAAAACAAGATAAAATAAAAAAAACACAATATAAAAGAAAGAACAAAAAAAATAAAAAAATAAAACAAGATAAAAATAAAATAAAATAAAATAGAGCCACTTTAAGATAAAAAATTACAAATAAATAAATTTCTAGTAGCACTATTATTATAATAGTGTATTCTGTTGATAATTTGCAAAGAAATCATTCAAATAAAAAAAATCGTTTTATATTTCATCTGATAATATTAATATGATAAGCGTGTGTCGTACGTAATTTGATCAATCGCTGTGTGGGGTGCTAACGTCTGCGAAAACATTTAGTTATTAAATATTGGTCAATTCTTGTTGAAAATAAGGTATTTAAATTTAATAATAATAATAATATTTGGATAATTTGTATGGCGCCGTTTTTGTGAAAATAATGTGTGTGATTTCATATTAAATCACTTTTACCGATGATTTTGATCTGTTAAGCAAACTCAAAAGATCATTGCTTTATTAAGCAAAATGATATGGGTTGGAAAAAATATTGTCAGAACAAAAATACTAATCTTGGTATTATGTCAAGATATCAAAAAACGAAAATCACCCAAGCGTTAACATCTTCAACAGTATTAAATTTTATTAATTTGTCTCGGGTAAATATACTATCGAATTTTATTATTATACGAAAATATTTTCTTTAAAAGTTAACAAGATAGTTTATTGACTTAAGCCTTTCAAAATTGAATTGAATATTTTATACGATCGCCAGAAATGCTTTGTTTCCAGGAGAACAAGAAAGTGACTTGATTTTGAGTTCTTATCATAAATTACAATTATGCATGTTATATCTCAAGTGTTCTTTGGCACTGGGGCTTTCACTCCGCCCGCCAGCCGCCTTTGACGAGCTCAGGCCGTGGCCGAGGCTAATATAATAAAAAAGTTTATAATTTATGGAAAATGCCGGTGAAAAGTTTTGTCTCGCCCGAGAACGCTCCGCTCTTTTTAATAATTCCATTCCGTTGATGGCAATGTGAGGGACTGAGGGGGTAGGGTGGGAATCTGCTCTTAGCTACCCTGAGACTGCTTTCACCCCTGAAGAAATATCCGCACCCGTCGCTAGCCCACCCACTTTCGGAGGCGGGCACCGAAAGTCCCCGAAGCACAATGGACCGAATAACTCAACCCCACACCTGATCCCCCCTTTCTCCGAGGTGTTCGTGTATCGCTGGGCGGCGTCTCCCCGGCTGCAGAGAATCGGGGGCTTAAACTCTCTTCCGTGTGGAAGGCTCATTTTATTTACTTACCTTTCGCATTCTCAGCGTAGACTCGTCTCAACGTCACCTCTTACCAGAAGCTTTTAACTTTCTCACCGTCTTATTTTCTCACATTTCTGTTGGGTTCGAGATAAAACGTAGAACGTAAATTAAAATAAGTTTTAACGCAAATGTACAAATAGTGTTGGAGAAGTTGGAATTGTTGTATAATACAGTGATTAAAAGATAAACTGAATATTTTATTAAACTTCTTTGTTAATGCCAAGTACTTTTGACAAAGGGATGGTGTTTACTGTACATTCATTCATAATGCATACACGGCGGCTGGTGGGGACAGCGTTTGTATTATGTTAATGAATATTTTAAACTGTTTTTGAGGGATCTCCGCGTTTTTTTTTATGAAACATTGAAAGCAACCACTGAAAACTAAAACTAAAAAAGTAAAAGTTTAATGGAAAAATGCATTTGTATTTATGCGATAAGCGAAACATTCTTAGCGACCCAGCCTAGTTAAGAAAAATTGTAGGGTTAGAAAAATTGAGATGGGGAAAGAGTAATAGTCAAGTAAGGTGGCGAAGTACCAAGCTACTCCAATCTGGTAGCTAAGTTTGTTTGTTTATAAATTGTTTGCGTAATTTACAGTATGTCATTTTTTTCAAAAATTAGCTTACAAACACCAAATGCAATTATGTGCCTGAATTGTGGTGTCTCAATGGAACAACACTGAGAGTTTATTTGATTTTACACTTGAATATTGAATTATTCCTGGTAAATGGTAAATAAATGACTGGATTTTTTGGTGCATGTTTGCGGTCGATTTCAGGAGTTGATACTTTTTTCGGATATTTTCGTTTTGTGTCAGTTTGCAATACAATTTTTGAAAAACTTCGACACTGGACCGACCAACAAAAATACGAAAAATCAAATGGAACATTGAATTGTTTCGCGGAATAATAAAGTTGGAAATCACACGGTTCGAAGTTTCAATGATGCTTTAGTTGCCACGGAATAATTAAATGTTGGGAATACATTACACAAAGTTAGGTTTGAATACATAATGAGTGCGAGACTTAATCAACTTTGATCTGAAATCCGTAGGAGGCTGGAACCTCGCTGCCAACCTCAGAGGCACGAGGAACTCACGAGCCCTGGAAGGCACACCGACAGAAGTGTCTTGTGGGCATGTCCTTGTGTTTGAAGAAACTTAATTTTGCCTTATTACTGGTAAAATTGATCAAACGTTTTCCAATATCGAAATTCTTTCTTAACCTTTATGTAACTGAAAAGGTACCCGGGTACCCTTTTCGGTTTTCAACATAGATTTTTTTAATGTTCCAGTGAATCTAACCGGTTGAAACTTCCCGACTTCTCCATAATAGTAAAAATGAACAATTAAACATAAACTTTGGAAATATTATATAGGATGGCATGTTAGCGGAAATTGCTTAAGTAAAACTTACACCTTCTGATGACTGAAAGGGTATTCTCATGTGTTTTATATGCAATTTGAAGCTTGTTCATATTTATTAATCATTTAATCTTATTTTTAATGATGGATATGATGTACTATTGTTGTGTTCAAAGTAAATCGCCTAAATCATTAGAACTATTTGTGATCATCTACTGAATTAAAAACCACAAGAAAAGATACAAGGTGCAATCCCAATCCACTTTCCCAAGTCTTGAACTAAGTTGAAATGTATCACGTCATAAAAGTGGTGCAGCAAATTTCAGCCAATTGTCTACTGTAAAAGAACCTTCGTATCAATTTTAAACAGGTGAAGTTTTGTTCAGTCACATAAGGGTTAAAAAAGGTAATTAATTTTATGAGCCTGTTGTGGGTCTAGAATTCGAGAGGTTTTATGTAAATTTGCGACATCAGTTTTATTTTGATCCGCATACATTACACTTCTAGAGATTACCTGTTCAGCGCTCTCAAAGACGTTTGTCCGCCAAAGAGGCAAATTTAAAGTGAAGCCCTCAAAAGTTTCCCCGCGGTGTTCATAATACAGATAAAAAGCCGGAAAAGCAGGAGATTCGGTAGCGGTATTCTTCCCGAGTCGAGAAGCTAACTCGCGCCCTCCCTTTGTACACTAACCGATACCGCTCGCTTTCATTAAGTCTCGCTCGCCGCATTCTTAATTAGAATTACACCTTGTTTGGTGTAATTAGGGCCTGAGTCGAACATTTCATTTGCACAGCTCAATTTTGAATGTGCCATGTTTCATCTATCGGGACGTGTTTCAATTTGGCGGCGCTGGGATATGGATTTCATCGGGAGCTGCTAATTGTAATGGAGCAGTGAAATTAGTGGCAAATTCATTTGATTTCAAAGGCGAATATCGATTTAATTTACTAAGCAAATGGAGCGAGAGGTCCTATTTCTAAAATGATAATGACTAAGGTTAAGGTGTTTCAAACTTTCGTCACATTTAACACCAGAAGAATTTATTGTTTAGCGTCATTTCTCGTCTTTAGAATTGATGCCGGGAGTGGGGAGGCAATTGCACCCAAATGAGCGACAGCTTCTGTCAGAGCAATTTCAAACTTCAATAAGTCGAATAAAAATAGCCGCCATTTTAGTCTCGTTTTAAAGGGAAAGGATAAAAAGATGTGTCAGTACTACTAATAAAATCGTGGTAGTTAGACGTTATGAACTGCTCACGCACAAATTGAATTCACGATTTTCAACTTTCCGGAATCGACAAGTGTCCGTAAACGGAATTATATCTCAGAGACTGATTATTCAATCCGAGTGAACCAAGTGTGGATAAAAAAAAACAAATTTTATTAAAATATATAATATTTGGTAAGTAGCTGAGTGGATTCCCACCCGGGAGTCGTGAACTCAATTAATTTGCCAGATAAGTCCTTTATCATCATGATGGCAGTAGGAGTTTTTCAAATATTATCAGGTTAAACTAGGAATTAATATGTTACGATAGAAAGTAAGATCTGTACAGCGCCCTTGAGGTGATTTTTCACAAAAACGGCGTTATACAAATCGTCCAAATATTATTATTATTCGTAACCCGGTAAAAATATATTTAAATGATGGTAAAGTACAAATAAAATTTCAGAACGTAAAATTTCAAAGGGAATAACACTGAAACCGTCGTACCCGGACTTAAAACAACGCGCAGAACTGCCGCAAATATAGGCAACATAAGCGCGTTCAGAAAAATAACCGAGACAGACTAATATTTTTAAATACTTGAACGGTTCCGGTTAACCAGCAATTGTATACCTGTTTCAGCTTTTTATCAAATTGTGATCAGCCGTAAAGCATAAAGGTCGTGCTATCATGATTTTATGATCACAATTTGATTACACACTGAAATCGGTCTGGAATTGGTGTTTAACGAGGACCATTGAAATATTTAAAAAAAAAAACAAAAAACAAAATGGCGCTGATTTATGAATTGTGACGATGTCAAATGTGACGAGAGTTTGAAACAAATCAACCTTTGTAACGTTTCAGCAAAATATATGAACAATATTTAACTTTAGTTTCAAGTACAAGTATCGGTTTGTTTTATTATGTAAATGTGTATTCTAAACTGAGTGAAAATCTAAAATACTCGTATAACCCTTTTAAATACAATTTTTTATCATATCTCAACAAGAGTTAGTCAAGCTTACGTGCAGTTAGAGGTGTATGAAATACTAACATCCAATTTTACTTACATACAAAGTTCGAGAATAAGCTGGGGAAAAGGGCGTACTACGTGAATTTGAAATATATTTGACTGGTACCAGTGAAATTCCGCTGTGATGTTACGATTGCAGCTAGCAAGGTATAGAGACTTATGAGGATCAACATCTGATAAAAGAGCAAAAAATAAATTCAAACCAAATTTAGAAGTTTATTTGTAAATGTTTATTAAAATCCGTTATTTTTTTTCTTTTTAACTCTCGTGAAAAGTTTTTCCGTTTTCATTTCACTTGGGCAAAACATTTTTAGATTCCAAATATTTTCTATGAAGTTTGTATGAAATTTAATACTGTATTTTTTCAACTTGCTTAATATTTGTCCAATCAATAGTTTGGGTAAATTTATTGCAAGTAATTTTGAACAATGTTTAATAACATGTTTTAAAGTGCAATATTCTTAAAGGCGGAAATAAAACTAACTAGCCCTCACGCCGTTCCTCCGCAGGGGTAGGCAGATAGAATGGACCGCCAAACAACCCTGTCTTGGCACACACTCCTTGTTTCATTCACGTTCAAGCATACTCTTTTGTTATTTTGACTGTTGACATGGCCCGATTTAAGCATTTGATTCAATCAATCGTGCCATGTTTTCCTCAGTGGTCTCCGACTTCTTCTTCCATTCACTTTCACGTTATATATTATTTTTACACACGACTATTACGCTCTACACGATTGAACCATCTGAGCGTTCCTCTCGTAATCTTATTCATTACGCTAACATCAACCTTGAATTCTTTCCGGATATACACATTTTTAACACGGTTATACGAGTACATGGTTTTATCGCATATTCGCCTTAGAGATCTTATTTCTACAGCATTCGGTCTAATTTGCATCCTTCCTCTGCCAGTCCCATGCCTCATAGCCATACATCAGGATTAGTAAAAGTACTTCTGTTCGATCCAGAAACCGCGAATCGGTTTTGGAAAGACTTGGTTGAATTAAAATGGACTGTTAAACGATTAACGATGAAATAGCTTGGTAAATTAACTTGATTGTATGTTGGGAGAATCATAGGAGTTTGTCAATTTGCTCACCTGTTTCCGTGTCTGTGATTTGCGCCGACCAGTCTGCCCGACCGATGACTGCTGAGTGGGTGAGTCATCCTAGATGGATGCGAAACGAGGGCGCCATCCCTGGGTGGTCCCAGCGATGTGCAGGCGAGTTGAGTGCGATAAAGTGACTGATTGGCGGGATTCGAAATAATGCCGCTTTTGACGTCCTGGCTTGTGTTTCGTTGTCGGAAGGTGGGGGTCACCGGCTACAGGCTGCTCAATACACTTTTATCCGGCCATACAAATAGTGCATGACATTAGAACAAATTGACAAGAAATTAGGTAGGAAAGCTGGATAGAAGGCAACAGGTTAGAATATAGCAAAGTGTTGATTTTAGGAATGAGATCTTTGAGACGGATGTGCGGTAAAACCATGTATGACCGTATTACAAATGTGGATATCCGGAAAGAATGCAAGGCTGATGTGAGCGTAATGGATAGGATTAAGAAAGGGACGCTTAGATGGTTTGGGCATGTAGAGCGAATGAACGAAGAAAGGAGTGTGAAAAGAATATATGATGCGAAAGTGAATGGAAGAAGAAGTCGAGGACGCCCGAGAAAGACATGGCACGATCAAGTGAATCAAATACTTGAATCGGGTCGTGTGAAGAGTCAGAATAACAGAAGAGTATGTATGAGACGATGTATGAATGTAAATGAAGCAAGAAGTGTGTGCCAAGACAGAGTTGTATGGCGGTCCGTCCTCTCTGCCTACCCTTGCGGGGAAACGGCGTGATGGTTAGTTAGTTAGTTAGTTGATTTTAGGATCCAACAACTTCATTGTGGACTGCTAGTTTCACAAATAAAAGTACAAAAGAGTTCAATCAGTCAAATGTGAATATTTTTTATAATGATTACAACATATGTTTGAAGAAAACTGTCAAAATTTGTTTAAAACCACTTATTTATTAATATTTTGTCGACCGGTTTCAGAATCACCCTTCCATCTTTAGGACTATATTATAATTAAACTAGATATAATATTAATAATAAAGCGGTTTTAAAGAAATTTTATCTATTTTCTTTAAAAATATGTCAAGCCAAAAAGTTAATGCTTTTTCCGAATAAGGAATATATTTGGGTTACATTATATTGAGTGCATTCAGAGTAAGTTTGAGTGCATGATATTCCCATACAATTCCCCCATCGCTGAAAGGTAAATTATTTTTCATTTTTCTCCGGCTGCGGGCACCGAGAGTCGATTACAAGATGCTACAAATGGCGAGCGCCCTTATTGTTTCCAGTGGCGCAGCTCTTGTAGCAGTGCCCATTGTGTCGGGCGATTGTCTGATTTTTTTCCATCCATTTTCCGCCCATACGGGAAAGAACAAGCATGTTCTGCACAATGCCCGCAGAGCAGACACGTGCACATATCAAACACGCTGTACAGTGGCGTGCAATGCGCTCTGCAAATGGGAATGTGCGAACTAGATAATGAATGAGTCTCTTTTTGCTTTGATACGCATTGTTCTGATTGAACTACAGAATTTCAAAGTGATTCGGAGTGACATTTTATTTCGCTGAAAACATTCGCCTACCCACCGGCATAATTGAAACGCCGTATTTTTTGGCCTCGAAATAATCGACATAAAAACGCAGTATCGTCGCCGGAAAGGCAAAAAGGCCAGAGCGCCATTTTGAGAAGTTTACTCCAGAGCACTTACAAAAAAAACAATATACGGGTTACGAGCTACTGGTAATAAACGGTAATAGTTGTTACGGGTAAAAATGTAATATCATAAACACTATAATTACGGATGTGCTGTGATGTGAGTACGTAACATTAAAAAATAAAAAATAAATTTTAAATCTTATTTTCAAATATTGTGTTTAGGTAGATAATTTTATTGATATAACGGACTTTATTTTTGGCGGTGGCCCTCATACAATCTGAAAAAAAAATCACATGGTCTCCGGAAAGGCAAAAGGGCTGAAGCGCCATTTTGTTAGTTTACACCGGAGCATTTGTTTTTTTTGTTTGTTTTACAATAATATTCAAAAGTCTTCACAGTACCTGATTGGATTTTGAAAAATAAGTTAACTCAGGTAACTCAATGCTCTCACTGAGTTACCTGAAGCGACAAAAAATTTCAAACTTGGGTCGCTTGAGTCAAGCCTTCTCCCAAATGATAAATATATTTTATGGTAGAAGAGCCACAAAGTTTTCGGAATCAAACGGGAGTTAGAGCACTCGATGGAGAAAAAAAACTGATCAAAACTGCATATTTACCTAAATTTTGACCAAAGTGTCGCTGAAGCCTCTTTGGTTTTCCAGCGACGAATTATTATTTTTCAAAACGACATTTCAATAAGGGCCAAGTGTTTCGAGGGAAAGTGTTTAAAGAAAATACACTTTTTCGTGTCTGTCCCAATCTCAGAGCAATAATAAATCAAGAGGGATATCTTGTGTAGTCAGGATTGTTGATTTTTTCTGACTCAGGAGCGTGGCTAGGGCTAGGGTATTTATATATCCATTCATAGCCCATGTCATTTCATCATGTTTTGTTTATTTGTACAACCACTTTTTCACACAATATATTTTCTTTACTTCAGGCGAAACTAAACAAACATTTACAAATATTGAATGTATTTCTTGGGTAGAATAGTGTATATCATCAACTTGTCTAGGGCCTAGGAGTCAAAAAGTTTAAACTACATCAGTGACATCAGTTTTCTTTATAATTACTTCAAATAACGTTTCACTGTACAGTGGTAATAGCATATTTTAGTTTTCATACATTTTCTTATGAACATACCTGTAGTTAAGGTTTTTTTAGTTTCTTTAAAGATTTTTATTTTCTGTCTTATCTCTTTTGGGTTCAATTTCTTTCAATTCATTTCAATTTTTTTATTCATTTTAATAACATTACAAAATAAAAATTAAAATTAATTAAAGATATGTAGAAATATATGTATGGAGTAAACAAAAAACAAATGTTGAAAAAAAAAGGGTTGCGAGTTGGTGTCATCAGTTATTGGTTTTGAAACCGGCAAAAGCAGTAACGCTTGACGGCCTCCGCATGCTTGACTACGAATCCAGAGGTCACGGGTTCAAATCCCGGCGTCGGCGAATAAATTTTATTCAATTAACATATGTCATTTCTCATTTCATTGATATAAAATAATATGTAGTATAATTTTGGCACGTTCCAGAGTGGTAGATACTCTAATAATCACCCTGTTGAAAAACCACAATTCAGAATCGAAACGTCACTGAAAACGTTGGCCGTGTTTAATCACCAGATCTGAATAGCCAGAAACTTTTCAATCTTCCTCTTCCTATCTCCTTTCCCTCCACACTACCGTCAGCCTCACAACATGCCAGAGTACCATTGGCTCCAGACGGTCGGGTGCTTTGTTCAATATAAAATGTTTAAAAGCAGTTTGCTTAAATTGGAATTTAAGAAGGTTTCACAATTTCGCCCGAAGGTTTCAGGAGTACGTTGTAACTCGGTGCCAAATAAGTTGCTTGTATTATCTGCCAGATAACTGTTAAGTAAGGTGCGGTAAGCGGCTGAAAGTTTAAATAATTACGAGATGTTGGCATCCGAGTTCTCCACGCGAGAGCGGCGAAGAAGCGGAGGAGGAGCGGGGGAAGCATCTTATAAAATTGTATTGTTGCAAGTTAGACGGAGAGGGTGAAGAGTGTAGACACTAAGCTCACGGTCTTAATAAACTTGCAACTATTTCTCGTTCGCGCATAGTACCTTCGCTGAACTAATTAATTAACTAACCATCACGCCATTTACCCCCGGGTGTGGGTGAGCGAATTAGATGCTGCACGACTCTGTCTTTTGCATGGGCTTCTTGCTTCATCCGCATTTATACAGCATCTTGTACAAACAGTCAGTTATTTCAGAATGGTTGAAACTCTAAATATCGCCATGGCGAAAAACTGCCATTCAGAATCGAAACGTTGCCTGAAATGTTTGGTGACCAGATCTGAAAAGCAAGATACTTTTCCACCTTCGTCTTCCCCACAACATAGTCTCACTGGCTAGAGCCAGATAGAGTAGAGGCTTTGAGTTCGAGCCTCGGTCGTGACCGTTATATTTTTCATATTAACGTTGAAGATTATTGATATTATTTCAATCAAAAATTTAAAAATAATTAGCATAAAAGTTAATTCTTATTTAAGGTATTTTAATCTGTTAATGTATACATTTACAGTAACCCTAATATTTGAGCCTCTTTTTCATGATTTATGATAACGATCATGATTTAAGATGGTTTTAATTTGTAAACATATCTGTGGTATATTATTTTATCGTTGTTTTATTAAGTAATTTGGTGTTAAGCGCACTTGAGATGGACTATCACAAAGGTGCGCTGTATAAATTCACTGTTATTATTGTTATTAGGGAAAGCTTGGGTAAATTTTTCAGTTGTAATAAATAAGTTTTTTTTATTTTGGGTCTAAAGCTCCCACCTCACTGAAAATTGAGGCGTTAAACGTAGTATTGTCAACTATCCAAGAATGAGCAAATACGATGAAATTTAAAAACAATGTTAAACCTTTGTCAAAATTTGAATTCCAAAAACAAAAATTACTTTCCTCTTAAGTAAACTCAGAAAAGTCTCCCCTCAAATTTATAATTACTTTCCCTATCAATTCATTTCAATTATAAAATATCGTTTTTCCGACAAATTCCTTTGCGATATTTTCGTCATTTTTTAATAATTTTCCCTGACATTTTGTCAAATAATCGAAAGAACAATAAAAAGTTTCCAGAATAATTAATTGAAACCAAGTCGTGGAATAATTAAGATAAGACACGAAGAAAGTCCGCGGGGAGGGCCGGGGGGGCTAAATGTACTCTTCCGGCTACGGCCGAGGCGGGCGGCCAGTCAGCAATAAATTCTGCAGAAATAAGTAAAATCGGATATCGTTTTCAATTCGCTGACTCTCGCTATTTATTTAACGGCCATTGGGGAACACGTGCCTCATATATTTTGTTTCATTCGCTGCATTAATCGCTCGATTCACCTCGGAGCGTAATAGGTCAGTACAAATTGTGATTAAATTCATAAACGGTGATACATTATTTCCGCGAAACTATTAAGCCAACGTGCAGCCAAGTTGCAGTGCTAAAATGGAAGCGAACTGACTTATTAATAATTCATTAACAGTTTATAGAATGGCTTTGCTTTGTGTGAGGTTTTTGGTCGGTGACCATAAATCCTTTCAAAATACTGAAAATAGTAACAGATGGTAAAAATAAATTAATAAGTCCACCAATCTTCGTTATCTGATTTAAGTAATTTCGACCGTGTTGAAAATGTGGATATTCGGAAAGAATGCAAGGCTTATGTAAGCGTAGTGAGTAGGATCAAGAAAAAGACGCTTAGATGGTTTGGGGATGTAGGGAGAATGAACGAAGATAGAAGTGTGAAAATATTGGAAAAATAAGTCGAGAACGCCCAAAATGGTAGGTTCAAGTGAATCAAATACTTGAGTCGGGCCATGTCCATGTCAGAATAACAGAAGAGTACGTATGAGACGATGTATGAATGTAAATGAAACAAGGAGTGTGTGCCAAGACGGAGTTGTATGGCAGTCCATCCTCTCTGCTTACCCCTGCGAAGAAATAGCATGATGGTTAGTTAGTAAGTTATTTAGCAATGTTTCAGAACCGCAAGTTTTTGGGTGAAATTTATTCGCAGCTTAAACTATTGGCAAAACCCTACAAAAAAACAGTATATTTGTGGGACGTTCCAGAATGGCAATCTCTTAGCATCGCATTAATAAAAAAACCACCATTCGGAATCTAAACGTTGCTTGAAATGACTTAAGCCGTGTTTAGTAACCAGATCGTAATACCCAGGTACTTTCCAAACTTCCTCTTCCCCGTCTCCTTTCCCTCCTCACTATCTTCAGCCTTATAACATACCCTCATCGGGGATGCCATGGTCCCACTGGCTTTAGACGGTTGGGGACAGTTGGAACTCTTACGCTGTTTTCACAAAATGAAAAAATCTTGTGAAGAATTAGATCTAAATACATATCATCAGCCTTCAACCACCTCCAAAGCTCGGAGTTGCGGAAAGCTGTGATAATGAGCATTAATTTCATATTTAAAAATATTTTCACAAATATGATTATTATGTGTGCGATTTAGCAAAGTTGTTATTTTGTTTTATTTCGTGTGTTAGCTAGAAATACATCATTTGACTGTGGGGAGTTAGTATTTGGCTTCGACAAATTGTTTCCTCAATGGCGCTGCACACATCTTAATTACTAGGCTCTATCTTATTACTAACTGCATGTCGTAGCCGGAAAGGCAAAAGAGCTGAAACGTCATTTTAGGATGTCTACACCAGTGCACTTAAAGTAAAAATCATAAGTCTTCAGTACCTGGTTGGATTTAAAAAACAAGTTAATTCAGCTTACTCAATAACTCACTGAGTTACTTGAAGCGAGAAAGAGCTAAAAAGTTCCAAGCTTGTGTCGCTTGAGTCAAGCCTCCTCCAAAAAATTGTGTATTTAACTAATTTTTAACCAAAGTGTCGCTTAAGCCCCTTTGCTTTTCCAGCGATGATATTACCTATGCTGCAATATTTATTTACATTGTGTACGGAGATGTGTACGTAATTAAGTCAATTTTAAGCATTACGAGCCGAGCGCATTTCGTGTAAGCAAGGGGTGGCCATTTCTCGAGCGGAGCGAGATCGCAGTGCATGAACCAGCCGGAAATGCGGAATCCTGAACCACTAGCTCAGTGGAATAAATTCGTTACTATTTACATAATAAAGCGCAATTCATTTAAATAAAAGGTTGCAGAAACATGATAAAGGGGCTCAACAAGAACAAGCCGCGCTGATTACATATGCCATAGTAATGTTTACCATTTGCATAACACCGAGATATTTTAAAAACGCTATTCCGTAGTAATTTACAATTATTGTAGTGTGACCGGCAATTCATTTGGCGAAATACAACGTACTTATTTCCACGAAAAAATCGCAAATGTGGCGAAGTTTTGAAAATCTTTGTTTCACGACAATATCCCACAGAGTCCCAACTGCTTCCAACCGTCTAGAGATAGTGCGACCATGCCATCCCCAATTGGGGGTATGATGTCAAGCTGAAGGTAGTAGGGACGACAAGGAGATGGGGAAGAGGAAGGTTTGGAGGTACCTGGTTATTCAAATATGGTAACCAAACACGGTTAAAGCCATTTCAAGTAACGTGTTGATTCTGAATGGTGGTCTTTCACCAAGGCGATTTATTGAGTATCTAGCACTCCGGAATGTACCAAAAATATAATGTACGAGGCCTGTTCAAAAGAAAAGGTAAATTTTGAATTTTCGCGGGCTGTGTACATTCGATTATCATTTTTTTGTTATGTTGGTACACATATGTTTATCATATGTGAGCATTATCAACCATTTTGGATTAGTGGTTTGTTTTTGACAACTGGAAAGATTAGTCACGTTTTTGTGTGTTCTTCGATTTTTTACTTTTGAAAAAAATGGATCAAAGAATATGCATTAAATTTTGCGTTAAAAATGGAATAAAGTGCTCCAACGCACTTAAAATGTTGACTGCGGCATTCGGCGAGTCTACTTTATCTCAAAAAAGTGTTTATAAGTGGTACAAGCGCTTTACAGAAGGCCGAGAAGATGCTAATGACGATGAGCGTCCTGGAGTTGTGGAAAAACAAATCATAGATTTTATTATTTGATCCATTTTTTTCAGAAGTAAAAAATCGAAGAACACACAAAAACGTGACTAACCTTTCCAGTTGTCAAAAACAAACCACCGATCCAAAATGGCTGATAATGCTAACATATGATAAACATATGTGTACCAACATAAAAACAATAAAAAAACGATAATCGAATGTACACAGCCCGCGAAAATTCAAAAGTCACCTCAATTCAAAACAATAAATTTATTAACAATATTTAACGTTTATTTTATTTTCTTTTACAAAAAAATTTTTGCAGTGTTTATGAGGTCATTGTTTTAAAGAAAAATGATAATATTTGTGTAAAAAGCTTTTAACGGGCGTAAATAAATAAATAAATTTACTGGAAGCTAAAATGTTGTCGTCATGCCATATCTTCCTTGGGTATCCCCGACTTTTTCTATCGCCTAAAATGCAGTATTAACTGATTGACAACAAAAAATCTCCTACATCGTGACTGAAAACCGACCGTCTGAACCACAAAAAGGGAGTGATTAGTGCACACTCTCTTGAATATCGTTCAAAAGTTTTCTACTTACTATCAAAGTTTTTAGGTCACAACTAGAAGCGAGTATTTGCAAGAAGAAAATTTTATTCACAGAAATCCACAACAGTTGTGACAAAAATATTCATGATGTCTGTTTAAATAACTTTACTTTATTAAAACTGTAAGACCCTGTGCAATAAGGTACTATTATTAATAATAAACACAAATAAAAACTACAATATAAAAATTTTATATTTGTTTTAATGACTTAAAAAAAAACTTCGAACGTAACAAACAATATATAGAGCAAAAAAAAATAAACAAACCTACCCATAGCTAGTGCCATAAAAATTCAATTGATTATTGGCTTTAAAATAAATAAATATAAAGTGTCCCAACTACTCCCAACCGTCTAGAGCCAGTGAGACTAAGGCATCCCCAATTCGGGTATGTTGTGAGGCTAAACGTAGTGAGGGGGGAAGGATATGGGGAAGAGGAAGGTTGGAAAGCACCTGGATATTCAGATCTGGTCATCAAACACGGCTAAGCTCATTTCAAGCAACGTTTCGATTCTGAATGATAGTCTTTTACCAGGGCGATACTTGATTAAATGAAGATATTGATTCATATGAAGTATATTTGCGGTACGTTCCAGAGTGGTAGATACTCCAAGTATCGCCCTGGTGAAAGACTACCATTCAGAATTGAAACGTTGCTTGAAATGGCTTTAGTCGTGTTTGTTGACCAGATCTGAATAGCCAGGTACTTCCCAAACTTCCCCTTCCCCTTCCTCATTTCCTTTCCCTCCCCATTACCTTCAGCCTCACAAAATATCCCTATTAGGGATGCCATAGTCTCACTGGCTCTAGACGATTGGGAGCAGTTGAGACTCTTGTGCGGTATTTACGTAAAATCAAAAAAATATATTTATTTTGTATGATTCGAAAAAAAAATTGCTCAACTCTAAAGTTGCTTGCTTTTATACAGTACTAATCTAAAGATTGAAATATCGTTAATCACTCATAACTTATACGAAAATGTATAATTTGATGGAACCTGCAGACAAGCCGCCTAGTCGCACTTTTTCAGGATTACATTTATTTTTGTAACCGCTTATGTCTTACTTATGTCTTAACCCTCTATATGTTGATGGTCTACGAGTAAGTATATCGGAATTTGTCTTTTCGGTCAAAAATGATACTAACATTAAATAAAATGCAATCGGAATCGATTCCCATTTCTTTTAATCTACGCATAGATGTTCTTTGGTCGCAAAACTAACCACTTTTATATTTGAGTTTATTCTTTTAAACCTAGATTCTGTAGAAAATAGATCATTGAGGTTTATGTGTGGTAAAACCATGTATGACCGTGTTTAAAATGTGGATATTCGGAAATAATGCAAGGCTGATGTAAGCGTAATGAATAGGATTAAAAAAAAGGATGCTTAGATGGTTTGGGCATGTAGAGCGAATGAACAAAGAAAGTAGTGTGAAATTATTATATGACGAGAAAGTGAATGGAAGAAGAAGTCGGGGACGACCGAAAAAGGTATGGCACGATCAAGTAAATCAAATACTTGAGTCGGGCCATGTCGGGAGTCAGAATAACAGAAGAATATATATGAGACGATGTATGAATGAATAAAGAGTTATATGGCGGTATGTCCTCTCTGGCTATCCTTGCGGGGAAACGGCGAGATGTTTAGTTAGTCTGAAGGCCTGTTTAAAAAAGTAGAGATAGATAAAAAAATAGTTAATCCAGACTTAGAAGTAATTATTTGTTTCTAATTATATAACTCCCATCATTATGCTTTAATGCCTGAATGCCAAAAAAAATATATATATTTGAAATAAAATAGAATACACGTGAATGTCACATGTAGTGTTTCATGACTCTCTATTAAGCCCATCATCCCATAAATAATTCCCAGTTTACCACATACCCACGCGAAGATGCGCTGCATTGGTTTTCTCCGTAACTTCCCTAAGACCCGAAGGCAAGAATGTCATTTAGCGCATTAAGACAGACTCGTCGAAAGAAGAAATCCAAGTTGACGCTATAACCGGGGCGTCTGCATCAGGGTGGACCATAAAAAACTAATAAGATTTGCAATCTATACCGCTTTGAAAGAAATCTGATTTTACAAATTTAAATACGACTTTTATATTCCCAGGCTTAGGGACAGGTGAAATTATTTGGTTATTTGTTCTAAAAATAAATTCGACATTTGAAAATGTTTGTTCAATTTAATGCGAAGTAAAATAAAATGGAGCTTACTTTAGGCAAACAAACACATTCAAACACACTTATATCAGTTTATATTTTCGGTGGGTATACTGACGTTGTCTAGGTGTTTTTTTTCAAGTGGAACAAATATATTGATAATAACCTAACTTTGAGACAATATTAATCAGTAATAACCAAACGATTATTATTTTTTACAGGGAACCAACGTTTTGTATAATACCACTTTACTGAATGTAATATTATCATTAACAAGTTGAGAATATTATTCACTATAACCTTTCCCAGGACTGTATGAATAATATCAATTTTTTTAGATGAACTAAAACTAGTTGAATCAACAATCAACAATCAACAATCAACAATCAACAATCAACAATCAACAATCAACAATCAACAATCAACAATCAACAATCAACAATCAACAATCAACAATCAACAATCAACAATCAACAATCAACAATCAACAATCAACAATCAACAATCAACAATCAACAATCAACAATCAACAATCAACAATCAACAATCAACAATCAACAATCAACAATCAACAATCAACAATCAACAATCAACAATCAACAATCAACAATCAACAATCAACAATCAACAATCAACAATCAACAATCAACAATCAACAATCAACAATCAACAATCAACAATCAACAATCAACAATCAACAATCAACAATCAACAATCAACAATCAACAATCAACAATCAACAATCAACAATCAACAATCAACAATCAACAATCAACAATCAACAATCAACAATCAACAATCAACAATCAACAATCAACAATCAACAATCAACAATCAACAATCAACAATCAACATTCAACAATCAACAATCAACAATCAACAATCAAAAATTAACAATCAACAATCAGCAATCAACAATCAACAATCTACAATCAACAATCAACAATCAACAATCAACCAAAAATCAACAATTAATGGAAAAGGAGCAGTGTAAATCATTCAACGACTCATTCGATAAAGTAGAAAAGAAAAAAAAAGTACCTTATTAATCGTGAAAGTTTTTTGGTTTTCTACATGTGCGGAAATTATAAATAATATGACAAATGAATAAATACAGAATACTTGCAAAAGTAATAATAATCAAATACTTTCATTGAACAAGAAATATGTTATAATACAAAAAATACATTTTTCGATATGTTATTCCCAAGGAGACAAAAAAACTCATCTAGGGACGGACAACAATATAAAACAAAAAGTAATAATATTTTAAGAAAGACATACACATTTTAAAAAAAAAGACAAAAAGCGAGAAAAAACGAGTAAATAAAAAAATTTAAATTTTTTAAAAATATATTACAAAGAATGGAAGCAATAGTGTTATCTTTACTTAAGTGAGTTCTGAAAAAAAAAATGTTTACACTTTTTTTTATTACAGTCCACCCTCTTGGCACATCCGTACACACGGCGCATAGTTTTTTCTTATTTTTTATTATAGGCCACCCTAATGGTACGTAAGTGCAAGTAGCCTACCCACGAGAGCTCCCTTTGTCACCGTGGGCGGAGAAGGCAGTCGCGTAAGCTCTTGTTTCTCGGCGAGATGATGTTGTGTGTCCGTGATTTATATCCGGGCTCTTCTGTCCTGAGGGGGCCTACCGCGTAACAGAATTACCCCGGGGGCACGCCGCTGCCCCGCCTCCCCACGGCCCCCCGTAAGTCCGCGAGGTTAGACTTCGTACTGTCGTATCAAGGACCGAGTTATTCCATCATATCGAAAATATTTCGTTACACGATACATCTCTTCGGAAGGTTGTTTGAACGACCGTCACAATTGACGGCCTCCGCGGGTCAGTGGTTAAGACGCCCGACCTCGAATCCAGAGGTCACGTACATTTTTTTTTTTAGTTTGTGTTATTTCACATTAATTTAATTAATATGAAATAAAATATACCATTTTTGGTGACACGTTCCAGAGGGCAATATACTTTAAGTATTGCCGTGGTGAAAGACCACCATCAAGAATCGAAACGCCTAAATCGACTTTAAATCCATTATTAATAATAATAATTATATTTGGACGATTTGTATAGCGCCGTTTTTGTGAAAAATCACCTCGAGGGCGCTGTAAAATTCTTATTTTCTATTATTACATATTAATTCCTAGTTTAAATAAGAAAATATACAGGAACATACTTACCTGGCAGGTCTCATCAGATAGACACACTTGTAAACTTAAAATTATGAGTATAATTTTTTTTTTTTTTTAGATTTAGGGCATAGGAGCGAAATAAAAAAAAATGGACTTACTCAATTTGTCGCGCAGTACAGGATTTGGTTAAAATTTGTATATCTAAAGGTGATTCGTAGAGAAACAGATTATGTTGAGATTCTTCTAATGAATTTAAGGATATGAGAGTCTGAAAAGGTAAGTTTTCTGTTTGGACTGAAATTCTGTCGGGCTTGTTATACATATTAGTTCCGGAAGATGTTTATTCCAAGCCTTCAGCCCCAATCCTCCTGCAGCGCGATCTCCAAACTTAGTATTTGGATTGCGTTTAGGTTCTATCAGCCTTCCGATAGCTGATGACGTTGGTGATCTAAGAGTCGACTGCCTTATTTTATTTATTTATTTGGGAAAACATACAGTTTTATATACATATTGATATATTGAGTAATTACATTTTTGGATTAACCAGTGAAGTATCCGAGTTATATTTAAAATTTGAGTTTAAAAGGCAGTCAGTCAGTCACCCGATAAGAGTGTCGAACGCAGTCCATCCGAGTGCTAGTCGAGCATCCTACCTACTGGGCTTACCGACTACTTTGGTTATGATTACTAAATCAATAAAAAATCATTGATTTTTAAACTGAATACCAAAAGTCCCATTTGTCAAGAGCCACTGAGACTATAGCTTCACAGTAGGAGTATTTTATAAAGCTGAAGGTAGTAGGGAGGGGAAGAAAATAGGGAAGAATAAGATTGGGAAGTACCTAGCTATTCAGATCTGGTCCTTAAGTACGGCTAAAGTCATTTCAAGCAACGTTTTGATTCTGAATGGTGGTCTTTCACCAGGGTGATACTTAGAGTATCTACCACTCTGGGACGTGCCACAAATATACTATAATATTATTTTATACGAATTAAATGTGCTGACACATATCAATTGAACACAATTTATTTTCGCACGCCGGGTTTGAATCAGTGGAATATCTTACCACTCGACCACGGAGGTTGTGGGTATTAATAAACCTACCAGTCGCCATTACAAAGTAACAACTGGTAATACAAAAAAAATATTTAAAAAAACTTTCATCGATGTGGGGGAGAAAGGAAGTCAAGTAGACCGTGTATAAAGACGAGTTTATTATTATTTGTTGACGAGAGAAAAGTTATTTGATGTTTTTTTATGAGTTTGACCCACTTTGTGTAGAGGTATTGTAGCGCCGATGATTTTAAAATCACGAGGCATTTTCCATTATTCTCATTTATTTATATTTCCATTCGCATTTACCATAAGCCAAACTGTTTGGCTCATCATGGCGACACTGTCACAAGAACTGTCTTGTGACAGTGTCGCCATGATGACGTCGTAATGCCGTATGAATGGTGATTTATGTTATGTCAGCATCGTTGGTTTATATGTAAACGGACACTGTGCATTCCTGGAAAGGTAGAGGATGGAGTGGTATTGTGGCCCCCAGTTTGTTTTTTAAAAATCTCATCGTTCTTCATAAAATCTTATCGATTAAATAAAAGAAATTTATAACTTTATTCCACTTTTTTTATTTTTTGACTGAACCGGTTTCAGCCTATAACGGCCATCTTCAGACTAGTACAATTTGTTCTTATTCTACGGCTTATATACTATTTTTGGGATGTCAGGGGTAGTAAACTTAGATTATTGATTAGTGATTTTACTAGTTACAAGTTACTTTTAGTTTACAATTTTATATATCTATCTAGTATGAATTTTTATTTAAGATGGGTTACAGTTATAATTCTCTAAGTATGATTATATAATGCAAGGTTGGTGAATACTGATTATTAATGAGTTTATTTTAGGTTTTCCCATCTTAATTGTAATGTCTAGATTTTCCATAAAATTTCCTAATTATTGAGTTACTCCCAGTATTATGGTATAATTACATGATTAAATTTATTATACACTTTTACAGTAGACTATTTTTATTATTATTTATTTGGTTTATAATTTCTCGGTATCGAGTAATTTTTAAGTGCCATGCACTTGGGTAATAACTTAAATTCATTGTAACCTGTAAAATCTTATCGTTAATTCCAAATAATCTAACTAACCATCTCGCCGTTTCCCCGCAGAGGTAGGCAGAGAAGACGGACTGCCATACAACTATATCTTGACACACACTCCTTGCTCCATTCACATTTACACATCATCCCACACATACTCTTCTGTTATTCTGACTCTTCATATGGCTTGACTCAAGTATTTGATTCACTTGATCGCGCCATGTGTTTCTCGGGCGTCCCCGACTTCTACCATTCACTTTCGCGTCATATATTCTTCTCACACTCCTTTCTTCGTTCATCCGCTCTACATGTCAAAAATATCTATGCGTCCTTTTCATAATCCTATTCATTGCGTTCACGGTCATACATGGTTTTACTGAAACTCAGAGATCTGATTTCTATAGTATTCAGTCTACTTTCATCCTTCATCTGCCAGTTCCATGTCTCACTATCCAATGAATAATAATTTAAAATATCGTTCATGATTGAGGTAAATTATTAAGTTTTTGATTGCCAAAAGTAGGATTAAATCAAAGGCTCATTGACAAAACAAAAACAAATAAACAAAAGTTATGGTAATTTGGGCCCCTTAAAACCAAAGGAAAACAATACTTTTTCAATAAGGAATACAAATTCATTAGATGAAAATCGTTAAAGTGTTATACAGTAGTGGAGTATCTTGTCAGAAAATAGCATACCACTTTTAGTAAAACAATTTGCTTTTAGCACTTAGGGGCGTATATTAGGGGGCCTCATTGTCAACAAAAAAAAAATTCAAAAAATTGGAACAAAAAAATTATAAAGTTTGGATTGTGCTCAATAGGTGTATGGCTGCAACAGCCTTCTAATGTTTTTTTTTAATTCCGTACAAATGTTTTTTTTTTGTTGGAGCAAAAATATTTAATCGGGCGTGTGATTGATAAATGTGCTGACACTTGCTATATCTGTGCGCAGACCGGCTCCACATGAATCTTCCTCATTGGGGAACGTAATTCACATAATAATTTCTTTATGGTGTTGTGAGAAGTACGAAATTTGCAAGGGGGCCACATTATCAGCAGAAGGACATGATGCCACCTTCTTCTCTACATTCATGTCATAATATATACACAAAAAATGTAAGGATTCTCAGCAAAAATTAAATATGGCGTTGAATATATATGTGATGCAGGTTTTTTTTTTGCATTAACTCTTCACTCTACGGTTTCTGTCGTGGAGTGGTTAAAACGCCCGACTACGAATCTAGAGGTGACGGGTTCAAATCTCGGCACCTTCTAATACTTTAATGTTGATTTCTTTAAGTACAAATACGTAAACGATCTTTAATGTTATTTCCTTTACTTTGTTTTAACTAGTTTATGCATATATATATACACACTTTCTTGACTTTTGAGTTCTTACACCCTCAGTTACTAGTACATTCAAAAATATATGCTGTACGCATTCATTGTTATACCCATATCTGAACTTTTTTTCACGATTTATGATGGCGATCATGATTTCAGATAGTTTTAATTTGTACAAATAAGTGTTATATATTATTTTCTCGCTGTTATATCAGGCTAGGTAATTTAGTATGAAGCGCACTTGAGGTGAACTAACGCTAAACTGCGCTATTGAAATTCACTGTTATTATTATTATTAGTTCTCGTTGCCTCGCAATGTATGTTTAGCGCATTACCATGAGCACGGTATGGTGATTCGTTGGAAACACAGATGGCATTTAGGTGACAGTCTGTTAGAAAACTAAAATCGGTTTTATGCTGTTAGTTATAATAATTTATAGTTGTTACAAATATCTAAAACATGGTTAATGCCGTTCTAATACTAAAATAGCATGTTTTCATTTTTATTCTAGTTTAATTTCTAAGCAACTAGCTAAACTACCAAAACAATAAACCGGTTAGTAGCTAAGTAGATAATCGTGTAGGATTCCCACCCGGGCGTCGTGGGTTTAATTCCTCTGCCAGCTCAGTCCTCCATTATTGCACAAGAAACATCTTCCGCTTACTATGATGGCAGTGGGAGTTTGCTTGGTTATTTGATTGACTTGATCGTGCCATTCATTCGTTTTACATGTCCAAACCACATAAGCATCTATTTAAAAAAAAGGGTGGTGCAATCCCATAAGTTTCTCATAGTAAACTGCAACCAAAAATTTCAAGACCATGGCTTGAGTTAACAAGTCTCGACATTCTGGATAGTGAAGAATGATACCCAAAATTAATAATTTTGAAAATGTAAAATAATAATTAATAAAGTCTTTCCTACGCTTTTCTAAAGAAGAAATTTTCGATGATTGTTCAATTTCATCTTATGAATAATCCCCTCTTTCTCGCTCTAATCTCCATGCAATCCCGCGTAAGAAGCGATGTTGTAAAAATTTAATGTAATGAATATGAACGGTATAGAAAGGGGACCAAATGACACTGGCATATTTTAGAGCAGAGCGAACTAATGAGCAGGAAAGAGTTTTTAGGGTCGATGTAACGCGTCTAAAACATTCAAGAACGTTAGCTGAATCAAAAAAACTTTTCTGTAATCGTTGCATATCATTATTCGTATACTAAATGCAAACATAAATGATGAAATTACTTACCTCCAAAGATCAGAATTTTTACAACCTAGCCAAAATAGTGTAGGAGAAAATATGAGATTTTAAAATAAATCTCAGAACTTGAGCCGCAACTCGCGCATCGCTTTATAAATATAAGTCTATATTTGCATAAGAAAGCAGAAATGATGCCAGAATTTATAGTATCTACAACATGATGCTCTTTTCAGACGAGATGTAATTAAAATTTCGGAACAAAATCCTTATTCATGGCCTCCGGATAAAATTAAAAGGATGTATTAAAAACAAGATAATACATAATATCGTCGATGGAAAGGCAAAATGGTTTAAGCGACCTTTTGGTAAAAAAATGATTTAAAGATGGAGTTTGATCAATTATTTTTTCTGAATTGAATGCTCTGACTCTAATTTGATTCTGAAAACTTTTGTGGCTCTGCAGCCATTTAAAATATATTAACCATTTGAGAGAAGGCTTGACTCAAGCGACATATGTTTGGAACTTTTTTTAGCTTTATGTCTCTTTAGGTAACTTAACGAGAGCATAGAGTTACCTTTTTTGTCAAAATCCAACCACGCGCTGAAGATTTATGAATTTTAATGTAAAACAAACAAAAAAATAATGTGCTCTGGTGTAAACATCCTAAAATGGCGCTTCTGCCCTTTTGTCTTTCCAGCGACAATAAGTTATATCCCATACTTGGAGTAATAATATATGGAGAGAGAGTTAATTATTTGTACCCAACCTATACAAACTTGGGATAAATCACTTTCTCCGGGTTTTTACGTCGTATACCATAAGAAAAAAAGAGACAACTAAATTTCCCAATTTATCACACCGCTTTAAAGTATTGTAAGAGTGTTTTACATGTCCCACGTCTCCGTTGACTCAGCCCACACGTTTTTAACATAAATTGGCACGACTCGACGGTTTTTTAAGTTATATGCTATTTTTTTGTTTAAACAATACTGTGAAAAAAGTCGTTATACGAAAAAACAAAAACATTTTGTCGACATGTGCTATAAATGGATGTATGCGTACCCTATCCCTAGTCCTAGACACGCCTAGGTCTAGCCGAGTCCGGCAAAGTTCATCAAAACTGACTACAGCAGCGCTCTTTCTTGTACATTATTACTCTGAGGTTATACCTGTATACAAAATATAATGCTCGCATACTACACATAAATAATGATGGAAAAGAAAAAAACACCGTTTTTGTATTTTAACACTTCTAATAAAAATATTTCATACACAATACCTAACTTTCTTCCAGTGCCAGTGGCGTGAGTCTAATTTTGTGCTTTTCGTAATTGTAAAAAAAAAAAGTGTTTTATAACAAATATAATTTCCTCGCAATAAATTCGAATGAAATGCTTTCGAACGAGATGCCCTAATAAGTAAAAAAAATCGGTTAATAGATTAATATATATATTTTTTAAATTAAATGTTTTGTATAAATTTGAATCTAAATATTGAAAAAAAAAAGTTTTTTACAAATAATTCGATGAACAGCTCCAAAAATAACAATGAAAAGTTTAAAAAAAAGAACGAGGAAGAGATGGCGAATCATAAAGATTTGCGAGTTTGTATGGGGCAGCCGCAGTAATTTACTCAGTCGCTGAAGAGTCTGGGCGATCATAGGTTAAGCCCAGCGCGCCGTATATCCACCGAACCACTGGTGAGGTATTATTTTAGTATTGTCACCCGGCGGGCGATAGGGAATAGCTCGATATCGGCCGCAGCGGACCGGCGACCGCACTAGGCGAGCGGGCGCACTCACCACCCACCCCGCCGGAGTGTGAATTTATACACATTGGATTGTTTTAATTCGGTTTACTGTCCAAATCAATGCGCCGCAGGCGTGTTATTATATTGTCTGCTACTGTGTATCATCCAACCCGATTAACATTATGATGACACCAATGAAAATGTGACATCGCGAAATCAAGGACTTACTTTTTTATCGCCCTGGTGAAAGACCACCATTTAGAATCGATCTCCTAAAACGACTTTAAATTCATTATTATTATTATTGTAATTTTTTTTTTGCCATCATAAGAAGCGGAAGATGTTGCTTGTGCAATGATGGAGGACTTAGCCAGCAGAGGAATTGAACGCACAACGCCCGGGTGGGAATCCGACGCGTTTGTCCGCTCAGCTACCGACCGGTCGAATCGTATGGAACTCAGTCCTTCGAATGCTTGTCGAGCATTCTACCCTCTGAACTTATTGACCACTTCGGTTACGATTACAAAATCAATAACAATTAATTGATACAAACTTATTTAACCCTAGAAAGATAATCTACGTCCGCAAGACGTACAGCGCGACAAAATAGTGTTGTCTCTTTTTCACTATATGCCGCAGCGAGTTGCCTGTTTCAACCAACTCAGTTGACGACCAGAGCTCACACGGGACCGCTGTGCCGCAAAGGTAAGTACCCATAATAACTACAAATGACTATATTGTACGTCCGAGAGACGTATGATTATCTTTTATGAAACTTTTGTGACATATTTGTTGACATCGTTTATATGTATTAAAAGTAACTCTGTCTATCTATCTGATGTATTAAAATAAACTTATTATTATTTTCAGTTATTTACTATCAATATGACAAACGGAAGCAAGAAGAAGCGGAACAAGCGAGAAATTCCAGAACAAATGAAAAATACTCGATCGCGAGCTGTGGGCAGTGGGCACATCAATGTTTTGTTATGACGGTCCTTTGACTCTCGTATCATATAAACCAAAACCATCGAAAATGGTTTAATTGTTGTCATCTTGTGATGAGGACGGTACAATAAATCAAACAACTGGAAAATCTCAGATGATCATGTATATCAGAAAAATATATCACCAGAAAAAGGGAGGTGTCGACACATTCGACCAAATGTGTTCGTTAATGTCTTGCTCTAGAAAGACAAACAGATGGCCAATGTTTTTGTGAACTCATATGTCATTTATTGTCACAACATTCTAACAAAGAATGAAAAGCCACTTAGCCGTAAACATTATATGAAGAAATTGAGTACAGAGCTTACTTCACCATGGATGGAAAAAAGGTTAGAGGCACCAACTTTGAAGAGAAACATATCGGAATTACTGCCACAGGTTATTGCAAATAGTGATCAGACAGATCAAGAAGAGCCTGCTGTAAAAAAGAAGAGGTTTTGTTCATATTGTCCTTCTAAAATTCTCAGAATGTCAAAGTTATCTTGCATAAAGTGCAAAAGATCTGTGTGTGGTAGCCATAAACGCGACGTGTGTTTTGATTGCATTTAATATGATTATTTTGTGATTTAAAGTAATAAATAATAATAATTATTTTTAAAATAAGATAAAACGTGCCAAATAAGCAACCATTTAGACTCGAAGTTAATTGAAAGTTCCTTTAGAAAATAAGTTTTTTTTTGTTGCTGATTTGTAAGGGAGTTTACATTTTGTTTTGTAATTTTAAAAATATATTTTATTTTTAGTAAATCATTGTTTTATTTCACTAATTAACACATAAACAACTATTTATAGTACTAATTTAAAAAAATAAGTACACTGCTTTTTTTAAATACGCTAATTACATGCGATACGTCTCTGAGACGTATGATTATCTTTACGTTATTTTTAAAGAGGAAGGATGGGAAGTACCTGGCTATTCAGATCTGGTCACCAAACACGGGTAAAGCCATTTCAAGCAACGCCAACGTTTCAATTCTGAATAGTGGTTTTTAGAGTATTTACCACAACGTGCCGCAAATATACCATATATTATTTTACATAAATTCATTGTGATACGACATATATGAATCAAATAAATTTAGTTGCTCACGTCGGGTTTCAACCCGCGACCTCTGGATTTGTAGTCGAGCGTCTTACCACTCGGCCACGCAGGCCGTTATGTCGGAGAGCAGTCAGGAGGTAATTATTCAAAATCGTTTTTTTCATTTAATCACCAAACCGATAAATGTGTTTTGGGCGGGTCTGTGTGCCCGTAGTAAGGTTAATTTGATCTTACTTCGAGAGAAAGTGATCGAACACTTTCAAATATCAATATTCTTCCTTAAAAATATTAATTTATTTTGGCCTGTCTGGGGCCTAGGAGTCAAAAGGTATTATGTAAATTAGCCACATCAGTTTTCTTTCAAATCGGTGTAGATCACATTTCTATTAAATTGTGTTTAGTTTTTTTTTATAAGGTATGAATTAATTGTTTACAATCGTGACAGTTTTAAAGATTTACCGATATTTTTTATACATTCATCACATAAAACAAAAACGAAAAGTTAATTCCGCAACTTCTCCAAGCCGTCTGGACCCGGTGGGATATGACATGTTGTGATGCTGAGGTGGTGGGGAGGAGAAGGCGATGGTGAAAAGGACTACCCGGCTATTAAAATATAGTCACCAAACACGGCTTAAGCTATTTTAATGTTTCGATTCTGAATGGTGGTATTTTACCGGGGCGATACTGAGAGTATATACTCATATGTGTATGTTCGTATATACTTTGTGGAATGTGTGGGATTACGCTTATCTCTCCACATTTGGGAAAAAGCAATAAATTAAAAATCACAATTATCAACATAACCCCCAACTGATAAAAAGACAATGACGAAAATACAACCTTAACTAGGTGAAATGGACTTAAAAACCTTCATACCTAACTAAAAACCTTTTATGTAATTAGTATTTTAGTTGAGGGAGAACTTGAAGATTATAAGATTTTTAAAAAGACCTTGCAAGCCATCGGCTAAATTTGGTAAAATTATCATTTCATATATTATTATTTATTAATATTATGTTCCACACACTATAAGCTGGTGAAGTAAAATAAATACTCCATGGAAGTTATAAAAAAAACACTATGAATATCATGACAATATCACATTAAACAAGCTTTTTTTTCAGAGATTTAAAAATTGGATTTCCGTGGACTCTCTTTTTTCAGATCGCTCAAGAACATAACAAGTAATAAAACTTTTCTAAATAAAATAATGTTATGTCAATCTAGTTTATAAATTACAATGTACTTAGATTTACAAAGGCCTTTTAAAATAAAAGTTTTATAAATTGTTGTTGTCGAAAATATAAAAAAATGCCACATTTACCCAGATCTATAAATGATTAAAAAATCTCCATAGAAATGCTTATCAAAACCAAAGTTTGGATTTTGGTGGCTTTGAAAATTTGTATGAATATCGCAAAAGATTCTTAACTGCTCCTGACTGGGGCCAGTGATAATGTGGCATTCCCATTGGGGAATGTTGTCAGTTTGAACGAAGTAGGGAAAGAAAGGAGATGGGAAAGAGGAAGTTTTGAAAGTACCTGGATATTCAGCTCTGGTCACCAAACACGGATAAAAACATTTCAAGCAATGCTTAGATTTTGAAAAGCAGTCTTTCACCAGGGCGATATTGAGAGTATCTAACACTAATACTGGTGACGAGTTACTGGTAATGAACGGTCTTGAGAGTCACGGGTATTTAATATGATATTTCCTATGTGACGTGATGTGAGTACGTAAAATTATAAAATTTAAAAATACAAATTCTTAATTTCGGTAAATATTTTCATTAATAAAACTGACTATAATTTTGACGGTGGCCCACGTACAATCTACAAATAAATTTTGTACCGTCACCGGAAAGGCAGTAGAGCTGAAACGCCATTTTGGGAAGCTTATACAAGAGCATTAATTTTTTTCTTTGTTGTTTTACAATAAAATTCATAAGTCTTCAGTACCTGGTTGCATTTTGAAAGAAAACGTTAACTCAGGCTGCTCTCTCTGAATTACCTAAAGCGACAAAAAATTTAAAAAGTTCCACGCTTGCGTAGCTTGAGTCAAGCCTCCTCCCAAACGGCAAAAATATTTCAGATGGATGAAGGGTCACAAAAGTCTTCAGAATCAAGCGAGAGTCAGAGCATTCGATACAGAAGAAGGAACTGATCAACAATGCAGTGTGAAAAACGAATGTGTCGATTAAGCTCTTTTGCCTTTCCAGTGACGATATTTGTAAAAATGATGAGACCAAAGTGAAAATGACGGAAAAATTTAAATCTCTTCCGAATGCAGGTTTCGGATCTGTGTATGTATGGTTAGGCAGAAGCGTAAAACAAAGACAGCCTGTTTGACCGGCCTCGGCACAATACACTCGGCAGGGCCCTTCTGTTCCCACCGCATCTGCTCGTATATCTTCATAACCATCATCATTTCTTTATTTTCCTTTCGTTTTTACGTGTCCAAGCCTCTGCCAACAACTGCAAACTCGAAACAAATACCTAAAAGTTTTCGGCAGGGAAAATAACACGCTTCCAAAGAATCGCCAGTATTATTTAAATCAATTTTTCTAACAAATTTTACTTCGTTAACTCTCGAAAAACTTAAGTTTCTCGTTTTTTTTATTTAAGTGAATGCCACACCTGAGTCCCAACTGCTCCCAACCGTCTGGTGCTTTTGATACTATGGCACCCCCAATTGGGGTATGTCGTGAGGCTGAAGATAGTGAGAAGAGGACAGACATGGGTAAAAAGAACGTTGGGAAGTATTTGGCTATTCAGATCTTATCACCAAGTACGGCTAAAGCGATTTCAATCAAGCAGCGTTTCAATTCTGAATGGTAATTTTTCATATGGCCCATGCTTGGCGTATCTACCATTCTGAGACGTACCACAAATACACTTTGTATTATTTTTAGAATTGCGAAAAACTACGACTATATAATTTTGAAAAGCTTTGCACAAAAAACGTTATCACGTTGTTTATACGTTCAATGTATAAACGGTGAAAAGAAGTGACTTTTTTAGTGTTAGTATAAGATGTAATTATATTAAGGCTGTTTGTAGAGTTAGGTTTCAAACAAAATTGTGCAATAGCAATGTTGATAAAGATGTATTTTTGACTTTTACTTTCAATACCATATCAATTCGAATAAGAACTAATTGTCTACATAGGCAACAAAGATAGATGAAGAACGGTTAGAAGCTGAATGCATTAATGCATCAGGTTCCCACTCAGGCGTCATGGGTTCAATTCCTCCGCTAGCTAAGTCCTCCATCGTTACATAAGCAACGTTTTCTACTAATAATAATGGTAGTACGATTTTTTTTTAATATTGTCAGGTTATTCGTAATCCGAGAATGTATGTAGGTATTATTTTATATATATATATATATATGAAGAAACCAGAAACTGACCTTAAAATTAATACTATCGATGATGATCGTAAAATTAAATACAAATGAAAAGACACGAGGAGCAAACAGGAATAGATAGTGAAAATGTTGAATAAAGTATGGTGAAACCACTAATTGAGCTTTTATTTAATTAATATGTGTCATAACACATTTAATTCATAACAAATAATAAAAAAGTATACTTGCGGCACGTTCCAGATTGGAATATGCTTTAAGTATCGTCCTGGTGAAAGACCGCCATTCAGAATCGAAAAAAAAGAAAAATTCGTTGCTTGGAATGGCTTAAGCCGTATTTGGTGACCAGATCTGAATAGTCAGGTACTCCCCCCCCCTTTATTTTCCCCATCTCCTTCCCCTCTCCACTACATTCAGCCTCACAAAATACCAAATTGGGTATGCCTTAGTCTCACTGGCTCTAGACGGTTGGGAGCAGTTGGGACTCTTGTGCGGTATTAAATTTAAAAAATAAATATATAAAAAAAATAGATATCCGCTTTATTCTGCTTTCTTAATAATTAGAACCAATAATTTAAAATATTATTCAATTTATCAATGTTAAATATTATTACGAAGGATAAAACAATCCGACAATGTGTTTCAATTAATTCTTCCCCTACATCCTGTTTTTCTCTGATATGTTTCATGTCAATTTGTATACTTCGTTATCAAACTACTTTATTAAAAACGCATTTTTTAAGGGTTGCGTATCTCCTGGCTATGTGCACCAGTTCTGAAGGGACCAAAAGAATACCAGTAGAACAAACACAGTATTAGGAAAGTCATCGCCACCAGCGTAGAAGGCGGCCATTGTTTGACTTCAATATTTGCGGCATTGGTGGATAACTGACATAAAGTCAATACTTTGATGGATGATGTGAGATGAGCGAAGATTCCTCGTGCAATAAGGATAGATGATCCCGGCTAGCAAAGATGATTGGCATTTCATTATTTCTATTTGACGGTCTCCGTGGTAGAGTGGTAAGACGTTCGACTACGAATCGAAAGATAACGTGTTCAAATCCTGACGTGCGCAAATAAATTGTATTTAAAAAATATGTGCTATTTCAGATTTTAATTAACATAAAAATAATATATGGTATAAATGTAACACATTCCAGAATAAAATATGCTCATAGTATCGCCCTGGTGAAAGACCACCATTATAGAATCGAAACGTTGCTTGAAATGGCTATAGCCGTGTTCGATGACCAGATCTGAATAGCCAGGTATTTCCCAACATTCCTCGTACCCATCTACTCCCTTTGTTGGATCGGAAGCTGCAATACAACACCGTATGTGTTTTCAGCTTCAGATAAATCTAGAAAATAGTGGACTGTAAAACGATAAACTTCTACTATTTGATAGAAGTGTCTAATATTGGATGTGGAGAAATTATAGAATGAAGGAAGTAAAGAAACCAATTCACTCACTGATGATGTTGATTATTCTTATACATTGTATTATTAACGAACACCACAACAAAAAACACACAATTTAATATGATTTAAAAAACAACAACAAAACGAAAGACCAAACGAGACACCAACGAATGAACATGTTTTTTCACATAACTCTTCTTCTGTTTCTTGATTGTTATTTATTTTCAAACTTGGTGTCGTTGAATACGAAAATTGAATATAGTGAAATGCTTGGATAGGGTAAGAACTGGATGAAAAACAAGAAGGTAAGAACCTAACAAACTATCTCTTTGAAATCCAACACCATTTCTCTACTGCTCTCAGCCTCACAAAATACCCCGATTGGGGATGCCATAGTCTCACTGGCTTTAAACGGTAAGGGAGCAGTTGGGACTTTTGTGCGGTATTCACTATATATATAAATACATATATATATTTTTTAATAATCTATATCTACATCTATTTGCGTTTTCATATTGCACGAGCTTATTTTTGCTTAACGAGTGCACTCCAATAACGCATGCACATTATTATTTGTGATCCCGAGATTCTGCAGCGCTTCGACTGAGTGCACACCCTGCTACGCCTCCCTCAGGAGCCATCGGATCGCTCGTTTCAAGAAAACGCTCACCAAGAGCAAAAATTCCATCGTTCGAGCATCTTTTAGCACGATAAGTTTTTTTAGAAAACCAAATGGCAGCGTTAGTACTTTACAATTGAAAAACAAATTTATTTCGTAATTAAGTACGAGTTTAGTTTGGTCTAATCAAAAATTAATGAATGCAAAAAAACATAATCGAGTGACGCCATCTCTGATAACGATTGTGAACCTATGTAACGTTGCTGGTTTAGTCTCGACACGCACGTCAAAAGAGACATAGTGTGTGAATCGTGAAGTAGTGCAGTCAGAATTGAATTAAAAACTTTTTTACGTGTGAGCAATTTTTGCCGTGTATCGTATGTTTTGCCCGATAGTACCGCCTCAAGCGGGAATCGAACGGAAGAAGATTATAAGCGTATTAATACTGTCGGATATTTTTATAAAATAAATATTAATAGAATTTGTGTTATGCACTACTTGAATTAACAACCTGCTAATTATTTCATAAACATAATAACCTAATTAGTTTTCACACCCGTCATATGCCCTGACAAAGGCACAGTTGTGACCGGAAGTTGGTGGGTTATTATTTATTAAAACAAAGTTAACTTAAGTTAAGCATGGAAGTCTGATATAAGCATAATGAATAGGATCGAGAAAAAGACGCTTAGATGGTAAAAATGCCGAAATAATACACATAAATATATATATACATATATATATATATATAGATTTTACAGTGAGTATACCGGACACGCGTTCCAACTGCTCCCAACAGTCCGGGGCCAGTGAGAATACGGCACCCGCGATTGAGATATGTGGCAAGGCTGGTAGTTGTAAGGGGAAGAAGATAGGGAAGAAGAAAGTTGGGAAGTACCTAGCTATTCAGATCTGGTCACAAACACGGCTAAACCCAAATTCAATCAAGCAACGTTTCGATTCGGAATGGTGATCTTTCACCAGAGCGATACTTAAAGCATCTACCAATCTGAAACGTGCCGCAAATATACTATATATTGTATGAAAGACTATGTCGAGGGAGGCTAAGAAAGATATGGCACGATCAAGTGAATAAATTTGAGTTGGGCCACGTCAAAAGTTGGAATAACAAAAAAGTATATGAATGTAAATGAAGTAAGGAGTGTGTGCTATGACAGAGTTGTATGGCAATTCGTCCTCTATGCCTACCTCTGTGGGAAAACGGCGTGATGGTTTGTTAGTTTAGTTAAAAACATAGTTATAGTCTTTCATTTAATAATGTTCTATGACAAAAGCTGACTGTTTTCTAAAATTGAAAATTTCCCTTTTTTATTTCTTTGTATACAAAGTTCTTAAATATGATTTTACAGACATATTCATTGGGGATTATCAAATAGATGCTTTCCGTAGAGCTCAAGTTGTAATGAGGAGTATAAAACTTGATAATATTAATAATATAATACGATAAATAAACTAAATAAATTATTTATTTATTTATGAATGAACGGACTAAAGTCTAATTGCAAAAAAGACATAAAAAACACGAAATGGAAAAAAGAGCAACAGAGAAAGAATAGTACATACATAATATTAAATGAAGCGATGATAAAAATAGGACAAAATAAATATAAGAGAGAACATTTAAGTTGTTGTCTAGTGAAAATTTTGGTAGAGTCGTAAAGAATGACAAAAATCATTTAGACTGCTACCAAAAATTTCAAGAAATATTTAAAAAATAATAACATTTTTACTATTTCTAATTTTGAAACTGTTAATTATTTCTAATTTTGAAACATTTTAACTGCCTCTTGGACAGGGTGTCACTTCTTTTGAAGGATTTTCTAAGGCTTTTTTGTATTTAATGCTTTCGAGAGTTTTTTTCTTACATAAATTTCTCAATATGTTTACAATGACTTTTTCTGTCTCGTTCGTCTACCGTGCACACACTGCGGGAGGATCAACTAGCTCAGAGGAACGTTTTCAGGATCTGACCATAGGGGTCAGTCTAAGCCGTCGAGTCGGGCATTATTCGTTAAATATGGCCGGGGCTTAGTGCCCAACTTCACGATTCGAATAATAATTATTAAACCAACATTGCGAAATGGATTTTAGATTGCCCCGGAAGCCTCAATAGTCCGGAGGAGATAATGTAAATAATGCCTTAGGATAGCGAATTCCTTTTGTGTCGGAAGTTGCATACGATTAAGTGAAACGATAATAAAGATATCAGCGCCGGAAAGGCAAAAGGGCTTGAGCGACACTTTGATCAAAAATGAGTTGAATATGCAGTTTTGATCAGTTTCTTTTTTGCATCGAATGCTCTGACTCTCGTTGGATTCTGAAGAATTTGGGCCTTTAGCCATCTAAAATATATTTATTATTTGGGAGAAGGCTTGACTCAAGTTTGAGACTTTTATGGCATTTTTTTGCTTCAGGTAACTCAGTGAGAGCACTCAATTTTTTTTTCAAAATCCAACCAGGTACTGAAGACTTATAAGTTTTATTGTAAAACAAAACAAAACAAAAACAGTACTCCGGTGTAATCTTCCCAAAATGGCGCATTAGCCATATTGGCTTTTGCCCAGTTATAGCAGCTGGAAAAAAAATCACACTTACACAACATTAAAAAAAATAAAAAAATTATAAGAAACATTATTTATTTATATTTATTTCTTTTTGTAAATATGATAGTGAATACGGCACAGAGTCCCAACTACTCCCAATTATCTGCGTCCAGCAAAACTATGGCTTCCCCAATTTGGGTGAGTTTTGAGGCTGAAGGTAAAGAGGAGGGGAAGTAGATGGAGAAGACAAAAGTTGGGAAGTATCTGGCTATTCAGATCTGGTCACCAAACACGGCTAGAGTAATTTAAAGCAACGTTTCAATTCTCAATGGTGGTATTTCACCAGAGTGATGCTAAAAAGTTTGGAAATGTAAAGGGATACATTATCTCCTGACACCTTTAGCTCTTCATTAAAAAATCGTTATTTTTGTTTTCTTAGATGCAGCAGATTAAACTCTCGGGTACCTGTTTACTATCTTGGCGTATTAAATTCTTTTAAAAAATAATATGGAAAAAAATAATATGTAGAAAATTTCAGATTTTCTTTGCTGAGAATCATGCGGCCCGATCATTGGACAGTGAAAAACTTTGGGACATAAATAATATCCAGCGGAAAAAAGTTCCAAGCCGTAAGAAAACATAATCACAACCGCCCATCCATCTCAGGCCACCCTACCTGGAGGGAAACAGACAGCTGCAATGATATTCAAACGCCGAAAATGTTATAAAAATAAAAATAATTTATAATACCTTTGAAAACATTAAAAATAACACACAACCGATCGAATTTAAAAAAATCGAATACCGAACAAAAAAACGATATGTTTTAAACATGTCGTTTTTTTCAGACGAGATAGTGAAAAAAGTTATATGCTCAAGGAAGAATTGGGAAGACTAAATGAATTAACTTGAAAGAATTAATGTTTTTTTTTAATAATATCAATAATCAACAACACATATCTGAAACAGAAAAAGCCAAAAAATAAAAAGACAACGGTTACAACCGAGACTCGAACTCGGATCTTCTACTCTAACCAATTCAGCCATTGGGACCTTATTAGAAACCGACCTCATACTTCTTACTGAAGATTATTGATATGATGATTGATATTATTTTTAAAATTTTGTTTTAATTATTTTTCATTTTTCGAGTTCGAGTCTCGGTTTTGACCATTATTTCAATTTTATTTTCGTGTTTTTAGTTTCGTTTTTAGTGTCGTATTTGTCTTGTTGATTATTGATATAATTAAAATATTTAAAAAATATATATATTGTAAAAGTGTTGTCTCTTTAAAATATCGAATTAAATTCACCAAACACAAACTCTCGCGACTCGCAATCAAAATATTAAACTAATACTGCGTTTTCCGATCCACCGGTCACCGGCAACAAACACAGAATGACGTAACCACCCGTTAGCCGGTAAGCAGTAACCGGGTTCCCGCCCCACCGGGAGACCCGGCTATCCGCTCCCCGCCACCCGGCCATGGGGTAGGGAAGCGGGTGGGGGGCGTCTCACACCAAGCGAGTGCAAGCATTGTTGTAAATAAAAGAGACAAACTACACAAGTTTGCTTTCTCCCCAAGGTGATAATTTACAATTTTCTGTCTGTCAAAAATAAATTGCATGAAGGTTCGCGCGGAATTCATTGGATTTAGTGAGCTTTTGCCTCACACCCGGCGGGAGGGGGGAGGGGGAAGCAGGCGACTGAGGCGACCCGAGTGGCACAGTAAGGCAAAGTGAGGCAGACTGTGGCAAAGTCAGGCATTCTGAGCGTTATGCGGGCCATTAATCCCCATTCCTTTACCTTGTTACCATGGCGTCTGTTCATATTATTTTAAAATCTCATAACCTTAGTGTGGGGAGTTTTATCACCCAGAGTCCGAGTCGGTTGAATTTGTATTACCTACTATCGGGGGCTTAGGATCACAGAGGCCTATCTTATATGCAAAACTCGCAGAGATAGGCCCCTGAAAAATTCTTATAATCTATAATAACAAATAACATACCATGCCGTGTTCACCAAACCCCACAGTTGGACAGATGTTTTGGGAAAGCACAGCATGACGAGAGGTATAATTTTATTGAATAAATCATGTTTTTATATATATATATATATTTACTATGTCCAAAAAAATATAATCGCTTTGTGGTTTGAAATATTTAATGAAAATGAAATAACAACTTTGTATAATACCACAGATTTAATTTTAATTTTTATGACCGACCGGTTACGCTTAGCCTATTTTTTTTTAAATGTTCAATTGTAAAAAACATCTATTTATTGTTTTTCTATTGTACTGTAATTGGATTTGATATATGTTGAACAATAATAAATAACAAAAAAAGAGCCATTTTCCAGTCCGTCACCTAACACAAATAATTGTGTTATTGACTCACTTTATTTGTTGCAACTAATCTAGTTCAACATCCCTTGCCGTAGCCTTAGAAAAAAACAATTGCTGTTCCTCAATCATCACTCTACTAATTATGGGTAAAATTCTCCACTGTCCAAAATGTCGAAATTTGTTAACTTAGCCTTGTTCAGGCTTTGACTTGAATGTTCTTTTAAATGTATATTTTTGTCATTGCTTCATAAAAACTAACTAACTAACCATCACGCCGTTTTCTCGCAGGGGTAGGTAGAGAAGACGGATCGCTATACAACTCTGTCTTGGCACACACTCCTTGCTTCGTACACATTCATACATCGTCTCATACATACTCTTCTGTTATTTTGACTCTTCACGTGGCCCGATTCAAGTATTCAATTCAATTGATCATGCTATGACTTCCTCAGGCGTCCCCGACTTCTTCATCCATTCACTTTCGCATCATATATTATTTCACAATCCTTTCTTCATTCATTCGCTCTACATGGCCAAACCATCTAAGCGTCCCTTGCTTTGTCCTATTCATTACTCTTACATCAGCTTTTCATTCTTTCCGGATATCCACATTTTTAACACAATCATACATGGTTTTACCGCGCATGCGTCATTGCTTCATTAAAATATTACGTATGTGTTGATCTTTCTCTGCTATTCTTTTTTTCCCATTTGGTGTAATGTATTTTTTTTAAATGGTCTTTTAGAAATTAAGAAATACCGGCCGCTACTGAGTTTATGCTACTTAAATGATTTTATTACTAAACTAGTTTGTTGAGAGAATCAAGGAATCCCAGAAGGCTTCCACCAAGGAGATCGTGGATGAATTTCCTATCGTAATATCCCTAATAATACAAATTGAATCCGTAACATTGTAAGGCTTCGCGACTGGTAAAACCTCCCTCAGCACTGCCAGGAGTTATACCGACGTTCATAACATCAACATTTAAATAATCTGCTCATAGATCCGGTAATGTGTTCGGGATGTATCCTCATTTCCATTTTATTCGTACAGCATGTTCAATGGTACAGTCATCATCATCATCCACTTTCTGATGAATTTTAAAAGTAATCTTATGGAGTCTTTCCATTAGTCCGCACCCTGCTACCGGCGAAAGCCGAAAGACACCCTCAAAAAAACGCGTAACAAAATGAATGATTTACGCCCCTGCAGGAGGGAGGGATCGACTTTTTGGCGAGGTGTCCGTGTTTTGACATGAAAATTTACAATGCAAGATTTACGATTGGTAGGACAGGGGTTTACAACGTGGAGTCACGGATCCACTACTTCTGGGGGAAGGGGGGCATGTGGGAAGAGGGGCGGAGAGGGACTAAAAGGGAAAATAGGAAATTGGCCTTTTCGGCATTATTAATGTTACGGATCTTGCTTCATGAAAGCCATTCCAGTCGTGGAAAAACGTAGTTTCAATTATCTTCGATTGAAAGTCAAATCGTATATTGAACAGTGGGGGGATTAGTAAAAAGGACAGGTTGTGTCAGAAGCAGATACAGCTCAAGCGGCAGAAGTGTGTTCGAAACGATTTTACATATAAATTTAGATATTTGCCTCAAAAGGAAAACTTTTTAAGTTACATGGGAATTTTGTTAAGCAATTAATTATAAAAAATATCTTTAGAAAAATAGATGATTCTTATTCGTTAGGAATATATTCAAACAAATAACTTAAATTAATAATTCGAAAAAATAACTTAAACAAATAAGTTTTTAAAATTTAAAAAATATATATTTATATTTGTTAGAATTTCTAGTGCGCCCTAAAACAAGCTTATTCACTATGTTTTAAAAAAATATATATATTTGCTAAAGTAAATACCGCACAATAGTCCCAACTGCTCTCGACCGTCTAGAGCAGTGGAAATATGACATCCCCAATTGGCGTATGTTATGAGGTTTAAGGTCGGGAAGTTGAAGGTTGAAAACTACCTGGCTATTCAGATCTGGTTTCAATCAAGCAAAGTTTCAATTCTGAATGGTGATCTTCAACCAGGGCGATACTTAAAGTATCTGCAACTCTAGAATGTGCCGAAATATACTTCATATATTATTTTGTATGAATTAAATGTCTAATGACACAAACGAATTAAATAAAAGTTATTTTCACAAGCCGGGTTTCAGCCCGCGACCTTTGGATTCGTAGTCGAGCGTCTTACCACTCGACCAAAGTAAAAACAAAAGATGAATTAAATACTATAATATTATAATTTAAATAAAAAATATTTTAGTTTTAAGCCACTTTATTTATACACATATAACATTCGACCGGTTTTGGTTAAACTTAACCTTCTTCAGGAAAGTATATATATAAACTTATATATATACTTTCCTGAAGAAGGTTAAGCTTAACCGAAACCGGTCGAATGTTTTATGTGTATGAATAAAGTGGCTTAAAACTAAAATATTTTTTATTTAAATTATAATGTCAAGCTACAAAGTGATTGCTTTCTTCGATTAACTATTATATTACATTATCTTTTTCACAAATATGTTAAAAACCTATAAGAGCGTATATAATAGAATAAACAAATATGATTCATATTTAGTACTACTAGTCAGTCGAACATGGAATAATGGGTGTAAAATTGGATTTATGCTGATATACTTAATATTCAATATCATGCACAGAGAGATGTGAATATTTATTTAGAAAACATAAATACAATATTTAATTGTTATTTTATGTTCTCCTTCCAGGAGTTATTTAGAAAAAAAAATGGAAATTAAAATTAAAAAAAATACAAACAGAAATTTCGACAAAGCAAAAAATTTTATTATTTACATATTTTTTTTTACACAATTCTATTTCCACTTCAACTATGCATATTTTTTTCTAAAAAGGAAAAAAGTTGGTACCCGATATGAGAATCGAACTGGGTCGAGTAATTTAAAATTATTACCATATACAACTCCATTATTGCTCCACATTTTTATTACTGTTCAACGATTCTTTTCTTGTGTAACGACAAAGAACAAAACAGGTTTCAAATTCTCCAAAATAGAGCAATGAGAATTATACTTGGGCGAAATAGATACTCAAAAGTAGCTAAAATGTCAGAGGAACTAAATTGGCTGACAGTTAAACAGATGTTGACATTGAACACATTGTTGTTTATACATAAAATGAAGAACAACTTGGCACCAGAGTATTTTTCCGACAAAATTATCTACAATGTTGATATTCACAAGTATAATACAAGGGCATGCAAAGAAATTAGACTACCAGAAAAGAATAAAGCCAACACCCAAAACAGCTTACTATATAAAGGAATGAAATCGTATAATGCGCTGCCGGAAACCATCAAAATTATGCCTTTCAATAAATTTGAAAAAGCCTGTAAAAATTATTTAAAATGCATGTAAATCAAATAATAAGTAGTGTTTAAGTTAAAATATTATTGGTCAAAAGAAAATGAAATAATGAGATACTTATAAACTTAAATGTGCAAAGTAACTAATATAAAAAAATATATAAAAAAAAAAAATCAATATCATTATGAATATTGGCAATTTATTGACTATTCGGGTGGTTTGATAACTCGCACTATAAAAAAATATAAAGGTATTAACTAACAAACTAACCATCCCACAGCTTCCCTGCAGATGGATAGAGAGGATGGACGGCCGTACAACTCTGTATTGGCATATACTCCTTGCTTTATTCACATCGTCTCGTACATATTCTTTTGTTGTTCTGACTTTTGACATAGCCGGATATGAGTGTTTTTTTTTTTTTTATTGTGCCATATCTTCTTTGGGCGTCCCCAACTTCTTCTTTCATTCACTTTCGCGTCATATATTCTTCTCACATGCCTTTCTTCGTTCATACGCTTTACATGCCCAAACCATCTAACTGTCCTTTTCTTAATCCTATTTATAACGCTTACATCAGCTTTGGATTCTTTCCGGAAATCCAAATTTGAAACACTTAATTCATCTCAGTTTATTTATTTCATTTATTAGTTAATTCATCTTTCACATTTTACAAACCCTCTAATCCAGGCATATGCCTGTTGTATGGAGATGTTCATTTTATATAAAAATATTCGATCAAATAAACTACAGTTCAATAACAAGAGTAGTTGTTATCAGGTCAGTCCAGGGATATCACTATGTCTATTTGATTGACCAAAGGAGTCTCAAGATAATTCTCGAAGCGGTCGCCTTGCAACTTTTTCACATGTTCTTTATACTACCATTTTAAAAATAGGTACATCTTGTCCCTGACGTATCTTTTGGTCCTTCGAACCGGATCAACAATTGATTTATAATCATCAATGCGGTTACCACCACCTCAAAAAATAGGTACACCAAGCTTCTGACGTAACGTTTGGTCCTCACGGAACAAATGATTTGTAATCATCAATGCGGTTGTCACTAGCATCTCACTGAATAAATTTGATTTTTTCCCTTCAAGCAACGATTCGCAAACCGCTAAAATCGGTTCTTGAGGTAACATTCAATACAAGCCAGAATAATAAAAATGTATGATCATCAAAGCGGTTTATTTTCCGTTAACTTCCTCTCTAAAGAAGTGTGATTCTTCATATTTAACAGAGAGTCATTTTCTATAAAAAAACAATACCTCGCAAACCACGATGCAGAATATTATTAGTGATGTCACATTTGGTCCTTCGAGTCGGATCAAAATTCTATCTGCTACCTGCTTCTTCGTACCTAAGTCAGGGCCTGCAGGAAAGCTAAGGGACACGCAAAACCTTTATTTAAAACTTCTATCAAAATAATGTCACAGTATGAAAACAAAATTATAATACAATTCCCACTCCATTGATACTAAACGAAAACAATTATTTAGTTTAATTCAGTTTCGAATCTGAGCGCTAGATGTCGCCTAAACATTTCCCGACACGCTCTCATCCGAATGAAGGCGGCACCGGCTGATGAGAAAACTGTCATTCACTTGCAAAATAAATTGCGTTCTGCCAGATTAACTGTAAAACTCTCCCAGCCGACTCTGAAGCCATATTCGATTTGTTAAATTCAGATTTTTCCAATATCCTCTGCCAACAAGAATTTTACTTGAGAATTAGGAAGTGGAAACAAAATAGATTGAAATACCTGTGGAATGTAAATCTTAGGGTAAAGTAACCCAATCGGTGGTAATATCGTCGGTATCTCATACATTTCGTTGTAAGGTTGGAAACTTTGAGGATATAAGGTTAGTGTGTAGAGTGCTGTAGTAAAAAATGCATTAACTAAGTGAACGTGAACGCTAAAAGCCAACAGTATCGAGTATTTTGTAGAGTTCGAGTAACAGCAGAATTCTTTAAGAACGTAGGTAGCATGAAAAGGGAAAAAATTAAAAAAAAGTGTTCTAATGAAAACGCATGAGTAATATTATTGATTTTTGTCAATTAACTACTAACTGTACCTTTCGTATTGTAATGAGAAGTATTTTTTTCATTTAAAAACATGTCACGTCACTTTAAAAAAAACTTTGAAAATAATAAAAAATATACAAATGTTGAAAGGTTGTAAAAACTAAATCTTCACGCAATATTGTTCAATCGGTGCGAGCAATGGATTTACTTTTGGGTCGTATATACAAACACTTCATTCGAAACTAAATATCATATTGGAGTAGAAGATACTACTAGTTTAAAAAATGGCTTAACCTATGTTTGGTGTTTAGTTATTAGATTTAAGAAGTCAAAAAATGCTAAACCTTATCCTTCACGACATCCTTTTCCTTTCCACCCATTTCGGACACTCGACATTGTTTTAATTGGGCATGTCAGTATTCCAATATCTTCTAGCTAGATAAAAGTATTATTATTATATTTATACATAAAAGTTATTAATACTCACAATTAAAAAAAAAATAACACTAGCCTCTTATTTCACTAAGGTAGTCCTGTGTTGAAATGAGTGGCTTTACATTAAAAGTGAAACAATTATAATAAAGAGTTTACATTTACAGTAAAGTTGACAATACCAATATAAAACTCTAAACTAAATATTACGTAGTAAAAACTTATCAGTTGGCTCTAATTAGCCACAATTATAGGATGTTCATACTAACTATGACAAGAAGGAGAGCACAAGTAATTAAAATAAATAAATAATAATGATGATAATTTCAAGCATAAAGTTTCAACAATAATTATGATAAGTATACATTTTAGGACTTAGAAGTGTATAATGTATGTAAATATTCCATCAAATATTTTTTTTACATGAGGCATCAAAAACTATTAAAAAATCAGAATTTTTATCACCTAAAAAATAACATAACATATAATTTAACAGCTATAAAAAATGTGTATAAAATACCAATCCTTATCTAAACGCAAAATAATGGGGAAGGCTACTATAATAATAATAATAATAAATATTCTAGAAGGTATGCAGGAATAGTGCAATGCAATACATTCCATAATTGATAATAATACATAAAATAAAGTTGTGGTATATACACAATAGTAAAGAAGGAAAAAAAATAGTGAAAACATATATATTTTTTTATAACATGAAATCGTGGGAAAACATTATAATAACAAATGTTAAAATAATTTATATCATTATATTAATGGTGATAATCGGGAGGACTAACTAGTTTTCAAAGCTTTACAAAGAGTTACTTTAAATGAAAACAAAACCTCTTTTAAAATTTTACTTGGCTTACATGTTAGCCTGGGTGTTTATTTTTTAATTTTTTACCAGAATACTTTGAAAAGTTACTTTTGACAAAAGGGTGGAGTACGAGGTTTCTTATTGACATGGGCAATATATATATATATATATTTATATATATTACTGACTTATTTGATCTGAGATGATATTTAACCATCAATTTTCTATGTTCACTTAAGAAAAAAAAAATCCGAAACGACCTCTTATAAAGGTTTGAGGAAACAGGTAAAATTTAACTACCTTCGTGAACTCAGGGTTAATAAAATCTGTGAAATTTAACGACAGCCTTCGCCACTGGTCCCCAAGGACACTCCCGTGGGTCAAATACGCTTTTATATTAGGCAGACATAAATATGAACGAGGAGATAACATATTATACGTCGAGCTACGGCCATGTTGAATAAATATTATTTAAAAAAATTCTAGGTTCAAAAATATACGTTTTATGTTATTTAAAAGTTTTATAAAAAGTTCATTTAAGTCCTAAACAAAGACATAACAAATATATTTGCACAATTTTACCCAAGGTTTTCTAGATATAACTAAAAGCTGCTGACAGCTTTGAAAGCTCCGTCAGCATGATATTGTCGCTGGAAAGGCAAAAAAGCTTAAACGACACTTTGGTTAAAATTAAATTAAATATGCAGTTTTATTTTCTGCACCGATTGCTCTGACTCTCGTTTGATTCTGAAGACTATTGTGGTCCTTCAGCTATTTGAAATATATTAACAATTCGGGAGAAAGTTTGATTCAAGCGCCACACTTTCGGGACTTTTTGTCGATTTAGGTAACTCTGTGAGAACAATGAGTTGCCTCAGTCTACTGCTTAAAAAAAATCCAACTAGGGACCGAAGACTTATCCATTTTATTGTAAAACAAAAAAAATTTAAAGTGCTCTGGTGTAAACCTTCTCAAAATGGCCCTTCAGCCCTTTTGCCTATCCTGCGACGATTGTATTGTGACTTGATAATAAGGTAGGTAGGCCTCCCTGTTGTTCAACGAAAGCTTTAATTATAGTGACATGAAAAAATATTCTCTGATTGCGAACTTTGTGCTCGATTGGTCAAGACTTTTCACTACGAATCCAGAGGTCGCAGGTTGTTGTTATCTCACATTAAACTAATATTAAATAATGTATAATATATTTGCGGCATGTTCCAGAATGCAAGATACTCTTAGTATCGCCCTGGTGAAAGACTATCGTTCAGAATCGAAACGTTGCTTGAAATGGCTTTAATCGTGTTTGGTGACTTGATCTGAATATCCAAGGACTTCCAATCTTCCTCTTCTCCATATCATTCAGACGGTTAGAACTCTTTTGCAGTATTCACAAACGGAAAAAAGTTATTTTGAGACGCAGTTTATCTTAAGTATTCAGTAATACCCTTTGTTTAGATACAATATTAAATTGCCTATTGTTAGCCTGTCTGGAGCTACATGTGTTGAGTGATAAGAAAACTACGCCAGTTAAACAAGTAATGACAAATTGACGCTATCAGTGGCTACAACCGTAGATCGATAAGCCTCAGTGCAGGGAAACAATGTTTTTTTTTAATGTGAAACCATTGCTCGGCCAAAACCGTTGTCCACTGAATGTTATAGAGACTAAAATATATATAATATATTTTTCAACACACCTTTATTTTTGTATTTAATGTTTGTACGAGGGAAGCGGTGCATGTGTCGGTGAACGGTGGTTTCAATTTGTTTAATATCGCGAAAGATTTTCAGCAAGGCTGTGTAATGTCACCATGGTTATTCGATCTGTACATGGGTAATTGTGTGCAAGATTTGAAAGGTGTGGGCTTGGGCGCGAAATTAATAGTATGGAAAATCTACGGTTTTTCGTGTCTAGGATGAACCAAGTGTGTATGCAGACTGCAGAGTGAGTTAATGATGAATGTAACTAGGTCCAAAGTCATGGTGTTTGAAAGAAAGAGTATTAGAACAGCGTGCAATATAGTTGTGAATGGTGAATACTCGGAGCAAGTGGGTGTGTTTGTGTATTTGGGAAATATGTTTACGATAGATGGAACGGCTGATAAGGATATTAAAAGAATAGTGAATGCAAAAAACTTCATTACTCGATGAATCAACGGTGTCGCCGCACATCAAAATATGCCCAAATAAACGAAACCAGCCGTTCACAATGAAGGGGCTTATACAAACCCTGATGTAAAGCGCTGAGGCGTGAAACTGGCAGAAGAAGGACGAAAATAGACTGAATGCTGGAGAAATGAGATCTTTGAGGCCTATGTGCGTAAAACCATGTAAAACCGTGTAAAATGTGGATTTCTGAATAGAATGCAAGGCGGAGATAGTGAAATTAATACGATTAAGAAAGGGACCCTTAAGGTTTGGGCATGTAAAGCGGATGAACTTAGAAAATAGTGCGAGAAGAATATACGACGCAAACGTGAATGGAAGAAGAAGTCAGGAACGCCCGAGGAAGACACGGCACGATCAGGCGAATGAAGCAATAAGTGTGTGCCAAGAGAGAGTTGTGTGGCAATCCATCCTTTCTTCCTACCCTTGAGATACCTAACGGTGAGAAGGTTCGTTAGTTAATTTTACAATACAAAAGTTATAAATAAATGTTCATATCAAATAAATTTTTAATTTATTTGTTAATGTAAAGTAAAAAACTTTAAAAATTATAAATGAAATTAAAATATCTGAAAAAAACAGAGCTACCTAATTAATAAAAAAATATTATCAGCCTTCACAAAAATATATTTAACAAATACATAAACGTGTAAATAGCTTAAGTTGTCATCACCTTTGAACATAAATCTAAAATAAGGTTCTACAAAACCGTGTGGATACTTTTCTGGTTTCTGTTTTACGTTCTATCGGAAAAAAACAACCTTACTTTGTTATTTTATTTAGTATAAACTCACAAAATGCTAACTAACTAACTAACCATCCCGCCGTTTCCCCGCAGGGGTAGGCAGAGAAGACGGACCGCCATATAATTCTGTCTTGGCACACACTCCTTGCTTCATTCACATTCATACATCGTCTCTGGTACATACTCTTCTGTTATTCTGACTCTTAACATGATCCGATTCAAGTATTTGATTTACTTGATCGTGCCATGTCTTCCTCGGGCGTCCTCGACTTCTTCTTCCATTCCTTTCTTCGCTCATTCGTTCTGCATGCCCAAACCATCTAAGCGTCCCTTTCTTGATCCTATTCATCACGCTCACATTAGACTTGCATTCTTTCCGGATTTCCACATTTTTAATACGGTCATACATGGTTTTACCGCACATACATCTCAGGGATCTCATGTCCACAGCATTCAGTCTACTTTTATCTTTCCTCTTTGCTAGTTCCATGCCTCACTGCCATACACCAGGGTTGGTATAAACACTTTATTGTGGACTTCGCTTCTTTGGACAATTTATTATTTGCGCCAACAGCGTTCAGCCCTCCATCAATGGAGTTTCCTGCATTCACCCTCAAAATGAACAATATTATTAAACATTTCAATTACATAATTAATGTTTAAAAAAACTCTTCCCAGGATAAGTTATTTTTTGACAGCTGTTTCGCCTTTTGAAGGGACTGTTTAGCAAAGTCTTCGGTCAGGCCTGCAAAATAAACACTTAAAGAATTTACTCGGGTAGTAAAAATTAAAACGTGTTTCCTATTGCTGACTGGCAAAGTTTGTAAAGTTCCAGCTTAGGCTAAAAGTTTCGGTGTAGTTAGAAACACATAAAATACAATTAATGTTGTTAACTTCTAGTGTGACCGAGGTGCCAATAGACACCGGGCATTCATCATTATCTTTTTGGGAGTTTTCATCGTTTAAAATGTATTTATTTAAATTTACTGCAATCGCATTTCAACAAAATCATCAATCCATAGAGATATTTCGCATCGCGTTAAGTTTGCTACAAGTCTAGCAATTAATATTGAAGATTAACTACGTCAGTGCGGCAGAAAAAATCGACTTTCAAAGTGACATTACTGTTCGTATTTACAGGAACACCTCACTCAATTTTATTATTATTTGGAAGGACATTTATCCACACAAAAATATAATAAAACGAAAAAAAAATCTCATTTATTAATCAAAATTTTTTTAATGACACATGGAAAAACAAACCAATTCTCTGAATATAAGTAGCTGTTCTAGAATAACCACGTATGCCACTTTAAACAACAACACAAAAAAGTGAATATCGCACAAGCCAGTAAGACTTATAGCATCCCCAATTAGGGAATGTTATGAGGCTGAATGTAGCGGATAGGGAAAGGAGATGAAGGAGAAAAAGGTTGCAAAGTATCTGGATATTCTGATCTGATCAACAAACACGGCTTAAGCCATTTTTAATCAATATTTCGATTCCGAATTGTGATCTTTCACCAGGGTGATACTTGGAGTATCTACCACTCTGGAATGTGCAGCAAACATACTTTATATTATTTTATATTAATTAAATGTGTTATGACCTCAGAGCAATAATATACCTGGAGAGAGCGCTAGTGTAGTCAGTATTGATAATTTTTGCCTGACTGGGGAGCGACTAGGGCTAGGGTATTAATACATACAATCATAGCCCGTGTCGACATAATGTTTTTGTTTATTTGTAAAACCAATTTTCATAGTATTGTTATCATAAAAAAAATGTAGGATATATCCTAAAAAAACGTTGAGTTCTGTCCTGTTATGTCCCATAATAAAACGTAGTGGGAGGAGTATCCGGAGACGCAGGAGACGAAAAACATGCTTACATACCTAAAAGCGGAGTTATATTGTGTGAGAACTTGTCTCATCTCTTTTTCTCTCACGGTTTACGACATAAAAACCCCGAGAAAGTGATTTATCGTAAATTTGTAAAGGTTGGGTAAAAATGTTCATCTCTCTTTCCATATATATTCTTGCTCTGAGGTTATGACACAATTTTAACATACAATTTTTTTAAATACATTAATTTATTATACGAAGAGATGTAATAATTGACAAAATATTGAATAAATACGTGTCAGCGCTTTGAAGCTGCAGACACGTATTTACATAAGCTCTTAGTTTTTATACAAAAGAAGGGGTAGTTTTTGTACTACGTTTCCTAAAGTTTGCACTAGTAGGGGGTGATATCAATAGTTATGACCATTTCAAATCAAAGTTTTATTTCAAAAACGTGTGTACATTTAACAGACATAGTGAGTGACCAGTGAAGTGTGGGGATTGTAAACATTTCACAGATGCATGCCACATGTTTATCTGACGGAATGGAACGATGACCGCAAGAAAGCAATCCATTCCTGCGAGAAGACCAATGTAGAATTTACATTCCGTTGAAAATTACACGAAAATATGATTTTTTATTCTGTTTTTCTTTTCGTGTGCCTTTGTTGTGCTTTGGCAAAGGAAGATGCGGTGACAAGTACAATGCTCAGCAATGAAGTTTCTACGAACACCACTTGCGGGGTTCGAGGCCAGTCCCCCAGTGGAGTGTGCGTCTCCGCCCTCACCTGGCTGTCCTCCGGCGGCTCCTTCATCGGCCTCTGCAGCCTCAAGGATCTCCTGGTCTGCGTGTCCTCGTCGCCTCCCCGGCTCCAAGCCCAGGGCGACAGGGGCAATGGGTACGAGGAAGAAGAGCGTGGGACAGGGTTTGAAGCAGTCGAGAAGAAAAATGGCGGATTGGTGAACTCCGCACCAGCGCAGCATACTCTGGCTCTGGAGGACTCCAATGACAGTTTTTCAGCAACAAACATGCCCGGGCAGCTGCGCAAGTTTTTCCGCAAGAAGAAGAGAAGGACCACCGAGCCAGCGCCGCAGCGCCGACGACCACGATTACGACGACGCCCGTGCCGCCCAAGCCGACGCCGCCCACCACCAAGCCGCCCTCCGACACCGGCGACGAAGTCGGCTACCTTTGGTCACCGCTGGACTCGGCTCCTGACTCTGACTACTGACCATTTTGGTCCCTACCTCGCACACAATCAGCGGCTTCTGTTATTTTTCATTGTTATCATCTGTGTTATTTTTCAGTTTTGTTGGGTCAATGACCCACAAAAACTGAAAAAAACTTGAAAATCTTTATACCAAAAAAAACCTTTTGGAAAAAAAAAAAAAGTTTTTGGCTACAACATTATCAATTTTTTTTTTTTTTAATCTTAGCACTGAAACACACTAAAAAGTCACGAGCCGTCACTGGAGAGGTGTACATTCTTAGTTTATTATGATATGGTGATTCTGTCCTGCCAGGTAAGTATGTTGCTATAGGTATATTTGTATAAACTAAGAATTAATATTAAGTAGAAATTAAGATTTGTACAGCGCCCTTGAGGTGATTTTCCACAAAAACGGCGCTATAAAAAATCATCCAAATATTATTATTATTATTAAAAACGTCATTATGTAAAACGCAAGTGAGTTATTACGAAATTACAGTCAGCAAGGAATAACGGAAATCGTACCTTGCGGGAATCCGGCATTCGAGAGGTTAATTGTATTAAAATCTTTATGATAACAAATTCTCACCGAGTAAACACCAAACCAGATATTTCATTACTTTTTATTCGTGGGTAACTACTTGTTACAAGTGACATATTTGCCAAAATATTCATGCTGAAATACCGTTTATACAAGGATTTAATACTATTTGAATATCTTGCATAGCGAAAAACTGTTTGTACTACACAGACGTTGTGATATACGAAGGGATGTGGATTACTTCTTGGCGTACATCTTTATTTTGAAATATATTCTTTCTCCGCCCCACGTTCGCTTAATCTTTTCTCTGCGTCTCTTATACGGAATCATAGAGGGCTTCTATGGTTCCGTTCCGTGGCAGCGCAAAAGAAATTTTCAGGCCCCGGGGAAAACATCTGATTCGTCGCTTCCTGTAGAACCATGCACTTTTACTGCAAGGCAGGTGCAATTAGATAATACATCTGCAAGAATTTATATTTTACTAATCCACTAATGTCAAAATACCTTTTATAAAATACATTAAGTATACAGAGAAGGGAAAATCAAACAGTAAATTAAAAAATAAAGCTGATTAAAAAACTGCCCGAATTTCGGAATGTGATTGTAAAGCCGCCTCTCTCAGCAAAAAAACAAAAACCTGAGTCAGAGATGTTCACTATGATATAGACTCAATAAACGTCCATTCTGCTGCGCATTAATAGTATAAATATACCATAGATTTACTTCAAACTGTACTAGTCTAAAGATGTCCGTCACAAGGTGAAACCAGTCAGGTATTAAATATATAATTATACTTACAAATTTGGTATTATTAATGCATTAACCTGCAAAGTGTTAACGGGCAACTAGAACTCACGCGGTTAGAAAAAGTTGTCGTGAAGAACGGTCTCCGGTCATGCAATAAAGATTGTTTGTTTAATTTTCGTAGAAAGAAAGAGGTATGATTTACTCTTAGGCGGTGGTGTAAACCAGCTGTTGTTTCCATGTGGGTAAGAATAATAACACATATAATCCAGACTCTGCATATCGCAATGAATGTTAAAACAAGTGATAGCTTGGCGGATATCATTTTTTAAAATTGAACAAGAATGTATTTTAAATTGGTTTATTACTTTGTCATCGTCACTCTGCCGATGAAATGTTGAGGTATCTATCGTTCGTTTAGAAAACGAATATTTAAGTACGTGTTTTTTAAACATTAACTCTTTACAGGAGGGAAATAATCTCCCTCGGAGCCTTCGTCATCTTAAAGGATAATGTCCATGACTTTTTTTTTAGTGAAGGAAGTAGTCTAGAAAAGGTGCGTGTTGTAACAGGGAAGAAGCACAGAGGCTGGCTAATCATTTCACAGCCGAGCTGTTAAACACAATAATGAGTCGCAGAAGCGACCCGTTCGCCTGTCAACGATGTACACATTTTGCTCATTTGTCGAATCTAGGATTTTTCCAATTATTTTGGGGCTTCAGACCAGAAGTGGCTGCAATATTCAACAGTACGGCGCACTTGCGATATGTAAAAGGTCGGCAGTTGTGTATTGTTCTAGTATTTGAGCCCTGTGGCTTCGATGGGGCCTGCGTGCCTCAGCTGGTCACTTAAAGTTACACCGAGAAATCAACATTTTATTTTCGGATCGAGCACCCGGGCGGTTGCCCAAACCGCGCTCATCGTCGCTACCACCCTCGAAAACACTATGTGCGGATGGGAGCTGGGAGGTGTAGGTAGGAGATACGTGTAGACGTAGTGGGAGGCAGCCGGAGTAGTAAATGAAGGTTTCGTGGGTTAAGGGAAGAGACGTAAGTATAGTCAACAGAGCACGAAACCGCTGTGACTTTTATGACGTTCACAAAAGAGCTCGGAATGAGAATAATACATGAGATTTTTCAGCGTTTACAGTTTTATTCACAGCCAATGTGGGGTTAATTAAATGTACCGGCACCGGCTCACTGCGTTGCGGTAGCCCGACTTTTATTTGAGAGAAGCGAAGTGCAATGGAACGGCTTTGTTTTGTCAGGTTTTAGCGAGCGTTATGTTCGTTTTGGCGACAAATGTTTTGTCTACTCGTAAAAAGCTTGTCAAACATAAAACAGTTATTCAGTCGCCCCGACGAAACAATTCCTTATAAATATAACTTACTAACTAACTAACCATCACGCCACTTTACGTATGGAGGACGAGCCGCCATACAGCCCTGACTTCATTCATATTCTTCAGATGGCCCCATTCAATAATTTGATTCACTTAATCGTGCCAGGTCTTCCACGAACGTCCCCGACTTCTTCTTTCATTCACTTTGGCGTCGTATATTTTTTTCACACGGCTTTCTTCGTTCATTCGCTCTACATGCACAAACCATCTTAACGTCCCTTTCTTGATCCTATTCAATACGCTTACATAAGCCTTGCATTCTTTCCGGATATCCACATTTTAAACATGGTTTTACAAGGTTTTACCGCACATACACCTCAGGGACCTTCATACATCGTTTCAAACATACTCTTCTGTTATTCTAACTATTCACATGGGCCGATTCAGGAATTTGATTCACTTAATCGTGCCACGTCTTCCGCAGGCGTCCCCGACTTCTTCTTTCATTCACATTCGTATGAGATATTCTTTTCACACTCCTTTCTTCGTTCATTTTCTCTACAAACCGAAACCATTTTAGCGTCCCTTTCTTGATCCTATTCATTACGCTTACACCAGCCTTGCATTTTTTCCGGAAACCCACATTTTTAACACGGTCATACTCGGTTTCAAGGATCTCATTTCTACATCAAAATAATGAGTGTTCAAAATATATCGTTTCGTGTTATGAAATTTATATTTACTCCGCCTCGGAAACATATAAAAAGATTGATGCATTATTTGGCAGTAGGGTTATCGGCGTTTTATTGTGAAGTTGTAACTTTCGCCGTTGGGTTTAAAAAGCAACCGGCACATTCCTAGGTAAGTCGGAGCGAATCCGCTCATTTTTCCGCCCCACCTGCGTAGCGAACTAACATGTTATTCAACACACACAAAAAGCAAACATAAAACCCTGTGATGACTTCTTTGTTTTGTAATTCTATAAAAATCCAGCTTACACGGCTGCTTTTGTATGGATACCTTTATCGTATAAAAAAAACGATAAGATGGAGTCTATTTATCTCTTGGCTCGCATCGCTTGCCATTCTGCGCGGTTCCCATCATTTATATCACTAAGGCAAGGAGATAGGAAGGGCAATACTCATTTTATGGTTCATGTAATGCTGTAAAAATGACATCCCTAAGGCGTCTCTGCGTTAAAACCATGTGTGATCGTGTTAAAATGTGAATATCCGGAAAAAATGCAAGGCTGATGTAATGAATTGAATAAAAAAAAAACGCCTAGATGGTTTGGACATGTAGAGCGAATGAACGAAGAAAAGTGTGTGAAAAGAATATATGACGCGAAAGTGAATGGAAGAAGAATTCGGGGACGCCCGAGGAAGACATGGCTCGATCAAGGGATTCAATTACTTGAGTAGGGCCATACCAAGAGTCAAAATAACAGAAAAGTAATAATGAATGTGAATAAAGCAAGTGTTGGTGTCCATCGTCTTTACCTACCCCTATGTGGAAACGGCGTAAAAGTTGGTTTGTTGGTCATGATTTATTTATTTATTTATTTATATACGCCCTCAAGGGCTTTTACATAACATAGGTATAAAATAAAATAACAGTGACATAAAAAATAACAATGACATAAAAAATAACAATGCGCCCAAAAACATTTGATTACGCCCAAGAAAATTAACACTAGTATTTTAGGAAGAGGTATGTTATTATAGCCTTCTTGTAACTAGATTCAGTGCAGTTGAATATATCTACTATTTCTGCGATAGAATTACTCACTGCATGCAATCTAGGTACAAGCGAGTATTTAAATGACTCAGTCCTGATATTGTTGTTACATTTAAAAAGAATTTTGGATCGAGTGGATCTGTTAGGTACATAGAAGGTAATTAAGCTAAGTAAATCAGGGCTGTCTATAATACCATTAACAATTTTAAAAATAAAAGTCAAGTCGGAAACAAGCCTCCTGTCTGAAAGTTTTAGTAATTTTAATTCTTTCATTAAATAATTATAATTTATGGTTTCAATAGGTAGACCGAGTTTATAGTTGATGTATCTTAGAAATTTATGTTGCAATTTTTCAATGGAATCAGAGTGGATTTTAAAGTGAGGGGACCAGACAGAAGAATTATATTCGACTTGACTTCGAACTAGTGAAAGAGTACAGGATTTTCAATGTAGAAATATTTTTAAATTCATTGGCATTTCGAAGAATAAAGCCTAGCAATTTTAAACCTTTACTTGTTATTATATTGATATGTGAGAGAAAATTTAATTTAGAATCGAAAGTAATGCCGAGATCATTAATTTCATTGACAGATGTAAGGGAAATATTATCAATTTTATAATCATAGTCGAGAGGGTGAGTAATTCTAAAAAATCTGATTGACTGACATTTACTAATATTTAAAAAAGTTGGTTAAGTTTACACCAATCATGTAACTTATTTAAGTTAACTTGAATGTGAGAACAATCATCTGTGGTTTTTATGAGTTTGAAGAGTTTCAGATCATCTGCGAAAAGCAGCACATGCACATCGTTATCAAATACATTAATTATGTCATTTACAAAGAGCAGAAAAAGTAATGGGCCTAAATGTGAACCTTGGGGTACACCACTTGTTGCTATAAATTTATAAGATAGTTTAGAGTTATTTCTTACTTGAAGAATTCTATTGGTTAGGTAGCTTTTTATCCATTCTAACAAATTACCTTCTATACCGAGTTTGCAAAGTTTGTTAAGTAGGATTTTATGGTTAACCTTGTCAAATGCTTTGACAAAGTCCGTATATATTGAATCTACTTGGGTTTTATTGAGGTGTATAGAGATTCTATCTAATATTAGTTTTTCAAATAATTTGGGGATTATTGAGAGCATACAAATAGGTCGATAATTAGTGACATCGTGAATATTGCCCTTTTTAAATATTGGTGTTAAATAACTTATTTTCCATAGATCTGGGAGACAGCCGATCATCAGTGATTGATTAAATAATTGACAAAGTGGCTTGGCTAGTACTGACACACAGTTAACAAGAAAAATTGGATTCACTTTGTCGGGACCAGCATTTTTTTTAATGTCAAGTGACTTAATTTTACGCGAAACATCAGAAACGTTAAAATGTATAGCAGGAATGTGGACTGATTCGTTTGGATGAAAGGGTGGAATACGATCGTTTGGGATGTCCTTTTCGTAAACACTTTTAAAAAAGTCGGCAAACAAATTAGCAGTTTCAGTAGTATCACTGCTTCTTATTCCCTCGAATTGCATGGATGTTGGTATGGATGGTTTGTTTTTTCTTAGCGAGTTAATGTGTTTGAAAAAGTGTTTGATATCTGAAGGAATAGACTGTTCTGTATTATGTATGTGAGTTTGATATAATTTTTTGGAGAGAGTTTTGCATTCAGTTCTGTAATTGTGAAATATTTTGTAGTCTGAGATTGATTTGCTGTTCTTGTAATTTTTATGCCAGATTTTTTTTTATTTACTATAAGTTGTTTTAAATCTTTGTTAAACCATTTTGGAAATTTCAATAGTATGGGTTGAGTTGAGGGTACAAATTTATCGATAGCCGTGTTAATGATGGAGTAAAAGGAATCTAAATTATGGTTAACATTATTGTTAGAGTCTATAAATGACCAATCTGCACTTTCTAAATATTTTAATATCAGTGGATAGTCTGCTTTGGCAAAATTATATGAATAGGATGGAACAATTTCGGGTTGAGTGTTAGGGGTCAAGGTTCGCAATGGTAATAATTAAGGGAGGATGATGAGAATCGATAGGCAGAAGTGGATCAATTGATTTACATAATTTTACAGAAGAATCACTACTAAATACGAGGTCTAACAATTGGTGATTAGGATTAAATACATTATTGATTTGTTTAAGATTTAAAAAGATGACATATCGAAAACTTCACGAGCATTAGCAGAGATATTAAGTAGGTTATTCGAATGACTATGGGTGAGCCAGTCAATATTAGGTATATTATAGTCCCCGATAAGCAGCAGTCTGGCTTCAGGATATTTTAGTTTGAGAGCTTCAACGTCTTCAGTGTGGGTACTGGTAATAGTACTTCTATCGTAGCGATAGGTGATATGAGAAGTGAAGCCTAATTCTTCTGTGTTAACAGACGAGTCCAACCAAGTTTCAGTAAGGACATAAATATGACACGGGTGGAATAGAAGCGCTCTTCTTAGTTCATCAAGTTTGGTGCGGCAGCCTCTGATGTTTTGGTAATAAACTAAAATGGGTTTCAGTTTTTTGGATTCGTATTAACAATTACTGGTTTATTATTTATGTATTTAATCGTTAGTCCTGATTCACCGTCTTGAATTCTTTTGTCCAGGTTTATTCTAAGGTTGGCCAGATAGTTTCTTTGGGCTGGTGTTTGATCGGAGTAAATTTTTAAGCCTGGGTACTGAGTTATGTTGTTCTTATTTTTTAAAATATCGATAGCTTGTGTGGAATTGTCTAAAATGACTTTAAGGGGTCGGGGTTTATCTGTTTTCTTGATCCCCAATCGAAAAGCGGTAATAGTGGCTTGATTTATAGCCGGATTTAGAGCTGCTAGTGTGGCTGATATTTTCGACGTATCTTCAGTCATTGTATCAACATGAGTACTGGCTGAGCTTTCCGGGAAGTTGAATATTATAACATTTTTAGATCTTTTTTTTTTTTCCTCTCCTCTAGCTCATCTGCAGCTTCACATGTTGATATAGTTGTAGAGTCTTGTGGTGGCTTCGATTCCAATAGTTTGGATGAAATCATGTATTCGTATGACTTTACCTGACCCTCAAGAATGCCAACATTCACACTAACGTCCAACATGGTGCCGGAGAGGTTGGAGAGTTTGGTAAGTAGTTTAGCCATCTGGTCTTTAGTTAGCTTTAGTGCAGGATCCGTAATAGTATTATGTAATGCATTGATTTCAACCTTGGCCTTGTTAATATTTGATAGTGCCTCGGTTACACTCATTTTACAGGATAATTTATTTTTTCTAATTGTGACAGATAAAGGCGAGGTGACAACCCTGTTTTAGAATTGTCTATGCGATGTCCGTTCCGTTAACACACTTCAATGTTGTAGTAGTGAGCAGTAGTTTGCTGGGCGCTTAGGTGTGGGTGTGAGTGGCGACTCTGTTGACAATAATGTTGTGGTTTTTGGTATAATAACAAAGAATTACCGGTTGTTTGGCTGGCACTGCATCTAATTACTTTTAAAGTCACTTGAGATGTAAGTTAAGTTTAAAGAATCAGTACAAAAAGTTCGAAAATCGATGTTTACAGTTTTATTTTAAGGAACGAAAAATTTACGTGCTCTCTCTATGTCACTGTGGTATTGATGTGTTGTATTGATGTGTATTATTGTGGTATTTATGATAACGATCATGTTTTTACGAGTAGATGCTATTAATTTATACACATATTATTCATTATTTTCTCTTTGTTACATTAGGTCAGGTAATTTAGTATGAAACGCACTTGAGGTGAAATACCACAAAACTGCGCTATATGAGTTTAGTGTTATTTTTATTATTATATGAAATCCAAAGCAAACGCGCGGTGTGAAAAACAACTCAGCTCCTTCGATTTACTTAAAAGTCTACGTTTGTTTGTTTTCCGTAGTAGCTAACATGCCGCCGCTGTTCAGGGTAGGTTTTTACTGCCTTTGTTTATTCGGCAAGTACCTAGTACCACGCCCCCGCCCCCCCGCGAGGCTTTCAGTCTAACGTTATCCCACTCTATTTCCTTCGGCTCCCATGAGCCCGGACGAATGAAATACACGAGATAAATGCATGAAATTCGATACCAGCATTAAAGTACTCAAAGCGCTTGGAAGCGAAGTGAAACAAATAACCCAAATCACTTGGCCTTTGTTTATAAAACACGTTCGACATACTTATCTGTGTACAATTATTATTTATTTACGCCCGTTATAGACTTTTACATACTTGTCAACATTTTTTTTTAAACAATAACCCCATTAGTGTAAAAAAATATGTAAAATAAAATAAAAAAGGAGTATTGAATAGCAGATACAAAAAAAATAATATTCAATAAATAACAGGTTCAAAAATATTGTAAAAGAAAATAAAAAAATAATACTAAGTAACACGTCTAACTAATAGTTTAGCTTTACCAGATGATAACAACAGTACTAAATTAAACTTATAGTTTGATATTTACGTGTTAAATATATCAGCGAAATCGGAGTATATGTTTCGGATAGCTAAAAAATACGATAAAAATAAATAATAGTTTTAACGAATATTGTATTAATTATATCAAAGGCTTGAAAAAACACCTCAAATCACAGCGTGAACAAATTTGAAAGAAATGAAAAATGAAATAAAAAATGACTGAACGCTGTTGGCGCAAATAAGAAATTGTCCAAAAAGCGAAGCTAGCAGTCCACAATGGAGTGCTTATACTAACCAGTGGCGGCTTGTGGCTTTTTAGTGTCATTGCTGAGACTGAAAAAACGTCATTATTCATGTTAGTGTAGCCAAAAACGTTTTTTTTTTTTTTTTCACAATTTCAATTTTTCGCATAAAGATTTTTCAGAAAACCCTGTAGTGTACCACCAAAACTGAAAAATCCTGAAAAACTAGATACAAAATTTTTTTTTTTCAAAATAATTAAAATCATTTTCGGCTACAACAGCATCAATAACGTCGTTTTTTCAATCTTAGCACTCTAGCATACTAAAAAGTCACGAGCCGCCACAGATACCAGCCCTGATGTATGGCAGTGAGGCATGGAACTGGCAGAGGAAGGTTGAAAGTAGACTGAGTGCTGTGGAAATGATATCCTTGAGACGTATGTGCGGTAAAATCATGTATGACCGTATTAAAAATGTGGATATCCCGAAAGAATGCAAGGCTGATGTGAGCGTAATGAAAAGGATCAAGAAAGGGATGCTTAGATGGTTTGGGCATGTATAGCGAATGAACGAAGAAAAAAGTGTGAAAACAATGTATGATGCAAAAGTGAATGGAAGAAGAAGTCGAGAACGCCCGAGAAAGATATGGCACGATCAAGTAAATCAAATACTTGAATCGGGTCATGTGAAGAGTCAGAATAACAGAAGAGTATGTATGAGACGATGTATGAATGTGAATGTGAGTTACATGGCGGTCCGTCCTCTCTCCCTATCCCTGCGGTGAAACGGAGTGATGGTTAGTTAATTTATTTTTTTTAGTAATGAAAAAATAACTTTGTATAAGACCACGGATATTGTTTATTTTTTATGACCAACGGGTTTTGGTTAGCATAAGCATCATCAGGGTACAAAATCATACTAAATGAAAAATGCAAAACCTGTGGTTATATTTACATACAGATGGCAAACAAAATATTAAATAAAGTAACAGAACAATGAGAAAACAACAGAATAACATATCAATTACAAACAAGGAATATAGAGAAAGAAACATTCAATTTGAATTAAAAGAGACAAAACGTCAACTAAGAAGGTGATTAAAGAATAACAGGAAATAAACCTAATTTTAAACTACTGGATAAATTATTTCCGGATTTCCACATTCTTAACACGGTCGTTGTACCGCACACACGCCTGAGGGATCTCATTTCTACAGCATTCAGTTAATTGCGTCCTTCCTCTGCCAGTTCCATGCCTTATTAACATACATCAGGGTTAGTGTTAGCACTCCATTGTGAACTGCTAGCTTATAACCAACATATTTATATTTATATATATTGTTATTTTAACCGTCTAAGTGTCCGTTGTTTAATGGTATTTGTTACGCTTAAATCAGCCCTGCATTCTTTCCGGATATCAGAAACTTAGGACTCTTTTTTAAATTATCAAACCCACAATAACGTCAAGTTGCTTCACTAGAGTTTTGATCACTCAGTTCGAGTGCTTTACTTAGTTCACTATTGCTTACTCCTTTTTTTTCTACCCTAGATTCGACAACACGGGCAACCACCATTATACGCATTTGTTAATGTAAATATGTTAATTGTAAGTCAAAAGTTAAATATATTATGCATAAGTCAGTATTAAGTCTTAGTTGTAATATTTTGTCAATTTTGCTGTAAAGAGCCTTTAAGGTGATATTTCTGTCACGAAAACGGCGCTATATAAATCAGCCAATTAAATTTATTATTATTCAGATTTTTAACACGGTCACAGGTTAAACAGTATTTGCCGAAATTCTAGGAAACAAAAATTGTCTCAATTACTACCAGAATGACAAAAAACACCCCAAATAACATAAGAAACATGTCAATTGAACACAAAAGAATAATTGATTGATACAACCACCCGTAATTAAATTTTATGTGTTTCCAGAAAAATAATGCCCTAAATGCAGGCTTGGGCGGGAATAAACTTCTCAAAAAGTTCATCAAAAAACACAGACAAGGCTTCTTCATTAACGCGCAAGTTTTTTTCTCGCGAAAGTTAATCCTGATATTCAATTACACTTTCAGATAATTTCCGAAAGAAAAAACATAACTACAAAGTTACATTACTTGTGAACCCGTAAGAAAACATTTCAATACAATATATGCGAAAACAGTGCAGTTGATAATAACTACTACATATGACGACATCCGTGGTCGAGTGGCAAGACGCTCGACTACGAATGTAGAGGTCGCGGGTTCTCAAATACATTTTATATAGTTAATAGTGTCATAACAAATTTAATAAACATAAAATAATATTTGGTATATCTGCAAGACGTTCCAGAGTGGTACATACTCCAAGTATCGCCCTGGTAAAATATCACCATTCAGAATTGAAACGTTGCTTGAAATGGCTTTAGCCGAGTTTGGTGATCAGATCTAAACAGCCAGGTTCTTCCAAACGTTCCTCTTTCTCATCTTCCTACCCTCCCTTGCTACCTTCAAATTCATAACACACCCCAATTGGGGATGCCATAGTCTCACTAGCTCTAGACGGTTGGAAGCAGTTGAGACTCTTGTGCGGTGTTCACTTAAAAAAATAAAAATGAACTATTATATTTCCCAATAGTTGTAATATATGGTGGAGACTTATGTTATTATTATGTTAGTATTCACCTTAAGATAAGTCTCAAGTGACCTGCCAGATAAACGGGTAAAATGAATATGAATAAACAATAAAAAAATCATAAACCACAATTGTTTTAAAAGTGACGTAAAAATTTCATGTTCCTGGCAGAAGAGTTACAAGACAGTACCTAACATATTATTGTAACAATTCTATTACAACAACGCAATAATATACTCCTATGCGACAAATCAAACATCTGGGAAACAAAATCTCCGATGTTGTTGATGTATTAAGTATCGACGGCCTGCGTAGTCGAGTGGTAAGACGCTCGACTACGAATCCACAAGTCGCGTGTTCGAACTCGGCATGCGCCAATAATTTTTATTAATATGTGTCTAAACACATTTAATTGATATAAAATAATATATAGTATATTTGCGGCACGTTTCAGAGTGGTAGATACTCTAAGTATCGCCCTGGTGAAAGACCGCCATTCAGAATTGAAACGTTGCTTTAAATGGCTCTAGCCGTGTTTGGTAACCAGATCTGAATAGCCAGGTAAACACTTCCTAACCTTCCTTTCTCCCATATCCTTCTCCTCCCCACCAACTAAAAACCTCACAGCATACCCCGATTGGTGATGCTATAGTCTCACTGGCTCTAGACGGTAGGGAGCAGTTGGGTCTCTTGTCCGGTATTTACTATAAAAAAGTCAATATCACAATATAAGCATACCTTAGGACAGTTTTTTTTGTTGTTTTTTTTTATCTAGTAAAGCTTTTTATTTGATGAAACTATTTAACTCTGATTTACATGCTATTCTATACTATTTTTTTCTTTCTTGTACAATATTTTTGCATTGTTTATGAACACATTATTTAAAAAACTTGACAACATTTGTTTAAAGCCTTAACGGGCGTAAATAAATAAACAAAATAAAAAGTTTAGCATCAGATACAATCGGCAAAACATATGATTCTGCAACTTCCATACCAACTACCACATGCATGCATTCATTTCTCGCCTACATACACTCCTCACCTCAAATATTGACATGTTTCACATTAACTTGCCAAAATTTAAAAGACTGGGACCATTATTTAAATTTGTTTGTTATTTTTGTCTTACTTTTTATGGTATTATTTCATGTACATACTTCCTAACCTTCCTCTTCCCCATCTAATTCCCCTCTTCACTACCTTCAGCCTCACAACATACCCCGATTGGGGATGCCATAGCCCCACTGGCTCTAGACGGTTGGGAGCAGTCGAGACTCTTGTGCGGAGTACTATTAAAAAAGGTATGTGTTTTTCAAACAGTATTTTTTTCTGTTTATTTATATGCACTTAATAGTGTTAATTTAGTATGTTAAAGCCCATCAGGGCGTTAATAAATAAATACATCTTTTTTCTGTTCCACTTTAAGTACCCGATCACTTTAACATTACCACAGAAAGAAAATCAAGCTAACCCCAACAAGAAATGCCGCCAGTTCTCTCCCCTAACCGAGAAATTCAGAAAAAAACGATTTATATTGCACATCTAATTGCCTGGAAAAGTGTTTTTTTCTTCGCAAAACCAAAAGTCTCCTGGCAGCTTCGAAATCAAAGATCGAGAACGGGAGTGCGTTGCTCGCTACGTGCTGCCCACGGGGGTATGTGCCACACGCGGGTATGTATGTTACTACTGTTCTTAACTACCCCATTGTACAAGGGGATGAACCTCACAGGGTGGCCTGAGTAACGCCGATGCAAGTAGATAACAAATAGTGTTCAGTGTAATCGCCACCTAATATCGGCTCCGGTCAGGGCTGAATTGGATGGTGTTACATTCGAATAATTATTTGAAATGAATAAACTATCGACTAAACTCGATTCTCTGCTAAATGAAGGCATACCATTTCCGTGCTGTGAAGGATTTGGGTGCAGTGCCGAGCCTCGTTGGTGCATGGGACACAATACCCAAATGTGTGTCTTAATTTCCATTGTGCGAAAACGCGTAATGTGTTTCATAAGTATACAATAGTATAAACATAAATAAAACAGATAAACATTTTAATGAGTTATTTCTAATTTTGAAACTGTTAATTCGTGGTGGAATTCCATTTTAATGATTTAATAAAACAAATTTGTAATATTATTCCACTTTTATTATTTTGACTGGACCGGTTTCAGCCTATGACGGCCATCAGTCTATCCGTCCATCAGTCCATCTAGTCTGAAGATGGCCGTCATAGGCTGAAACCGGTCCAGTCAAAATAATAAAAGTGGAATAAAGTTACAAATTTGTTTTATTAAATCATTTTAATGAGTGGTTTTAAACAAAGTTTATCTGTTTTATTTATCAATATAGCAAGCCAAAAAGTCGATGTTTTTTTACGAATGTGTAATATAAACATATTTGCGGCACGTTCCAGAGTGGTAAATACTCTAATTATCCCCCTGGTGAAATGCCACCATTCGGAATCGAAACGTTGCTTGAAATGGTTTAAGCCGTGTTTGGTGACCAGATCTGAATAGCCAGGTACTTCTCAATCTTCTTCTTCCCTATATTCTTCCCCTCCCTACTACCTTCAGCCTTACAACATACCCCAACTGTGAAGCTATAGTCTCAGTGGCTCACGACAGTTGGGAGTAGTTGGATTTTGTGCGGTATTCAGTTTAAAAAATATATTTTGTATCAATTGATTGTTATTGATTTAGTAATGATAACCGAAGTAGTTCCCAACCTTTCCTTTCCCCATTTCCTTCCCTTCCCAACTACCTTCATCCTCACAATATACCCCTATTGGGAATAGATTCACTATAAAAATTGAAAATAAATTAATTACGTTATTCTATCTGGGGCCCTAACTATAAAATCCATTCCAACTCAAAAGATTGTTTACACCAATGTCTAGATATATTGACTTAATACTCTTATCTACCCTTGAAAAAAATAAAGTGTAACTAATTGATAAAATAATTATTAAACTCATATTTTTTTTAGGTGGAACAATTATTTTCGACTTACTTCAATTAAAAAAAATCTCAACGGTATTATAGAGAGCCCTAGTTTATTTAACCTTATGTATTTGCCTTCTATATACCAACGAGAAATGCTCGATGTTGAATTCTATTTAGTTGTAACAATAATATCAGAACTGAGTCTTTCAGACACTCGCTTTTACCTAGATTACATGTAGTTGGTAATACGTACGCAGAGGTGGCTGATGTATTTAACTACACGGAATGTAGATACAAAAAATAAATAAAATTAAATTTCTTTAAATTAATACAACGTATGGAATACTCATGTTTATTACTGATTCTTACTTTTCGCATGAGAAAATAATTTTCACTTGAATCGCTGTTAAATGTACCTTCATATGAAATTAAATATATAAATAATATCCACTGCGCAATGCAATTGCACAATGTGCGTTACAATGCCCAATGTGTAATAATGTGCAACGTGTGTCACAATGCCCAACCCGATTTTCAAATTAAGTCATATTTGTGTATCAGAATGTGTGTGACTCATTTTAGCTCATTCGACTCATCAAAATTATGATATAATGTGTCACAATCCACAGTGTGTCAAATGGACACATGAAAATGTTAGTATTTATTTATTTTAAAATAGTGCATACATAAATAATAATACATTATAACACAATTTTAAAATTAGTATTCCTTAGCATAAATTCATGACGTTTTTGCTTAACTTCTCTGAAAAATATTTGTATATGTTTGATTCTAATTTAACATCCTTAGATAGTTGGTCAAATATCTTTATAACTCCGTACATTTTCATTTTCTTTTATTTAGGGAAACATACAGTTGTATACAAATTTCGATAAATATAATGATTACTATGTTGCATTAACCAGTGAAGTTTCCGTTAGTCGTTTATATTTGTTAACTTTGGGCATGTAGAGCAAATGAACGAAGATAGGAGTCTGAAAAGAATATTTTATGCGAAAGTAAATGGAAGAAGAAGTCAAAGACGCCTGAGGAATACATGGCACGATCAAGTAAATCAAATACTTAAATCGGGTCATGTGAATAGTCTGAATAACAGAAGAGTATGTGTGAGACGATGTATGAATGGGAATGAAGCAATGTGTGTGTGTCAAGACATAGTTGCATGGCGGTCCGTCCTCTCTGCTTACCCCTTCGGGGAAACACCGAGATGATTAGTTATTAATGTTAAATCATTTTTTGTGGCTTTGTTAATGTTTTTAACGTTTTAATTTTTTTTTTAAATCATTTAATTGCACTAGGAATTTCATGACGTAAGAGTTCACCGTTTGTGAGTTTTAAGTGATACTTTTAAACATATCGTCGCCGGAAAGGCAAAAGGGCTGAAACTTCATTTTGGGAAGTTTGCACCAGAGCACATTGAAGTTTTTTTTGTTTTACAATAAAATTCATAATTCTTCAGTACCTAGTTGTAATTTAAGTAGTTCAATGCGCTCCCCGAGTTACCTAAGCATAAAAAGCTTAAAAAAATGCTAAACTTGTGTCGCTTGAGTCAATAAAAAATGAAAGATTTATGAAATAAATAATGTTTTTTTTTTAAATTAAAAAACCTTTTAATTACATTTTTATTAAGGTTTAATAAGTTTGGCTTATTACCATCTTCCTTTTTATAGCTGCTATTACAGTAGGCAATCAACATATCGTCACCGGAAAGGAAAAAAGGGCTTAAGCGCCATTTTGGGAAGTTTACACCAGAGCACTTTAAAGTTTTTATGTTTGTTTTACAAAAAGTTTCAGCATATAGTCTTCAGTACTTGAAACGGATTTTTAAAATAATGGTTATCTCAGGTAGTTCAATGCTCTCACTGAGTTACCTGAAGCGGCATAAAGCCGAAAAAGTCCCAAGCTTATGTCGTTTGAGCCAAGCCTTCTTCTAAATGGGAAATATATTTAAGATGGCTGAAGGGCCACAAAAGTATTCAGAAACAAACGAGAGTCAGAGCCTTTGATGCAAAAAAATTTATCTAAACTGCATATTTAACTGATTTTGGACCAAAGTGCGCTTAACCCCTTTTGCCTTTCCAGCAACGATATTATGATATAATGTATAGAGCCATAAATACCTGGCAGGTAAGTATGGCTCTATTATTTTTATTATTTCTGGTTTGGAGAAAGATACACTGAGAGGATATGATCAATTTGCACTCAGAGGATATGATCAAATTATAGTTGGCATTGATTTTCATTTTGTATTTGTTTTTTATCAGGGCATGGGTCAATGACGTTACGAATATATAGACACCTTATAGCCTTAGAATATTAACACAACATGTGGCAAGGAACAAACACACTTACGTTACCAGTAAATTCATCATTAACATATCGGTCATGTATAATCATGTATGACAAAGATAGACATTCATAGAGTATGTGAGTATGAACGAAACAGATGTAGAATCGGAATGCTCTTTTAGTAGTCTTTACAGTGTAATTGAAACACTTTCTCATCACACACGAGGGCATTGTGGCCCTAACTTTTGTAGTTTGATTAGATATAGTAAGCGACCTCAAGCGACGCGTGACAGTTTAGTACTAAATCGGATTAAACACCGAGCACACCAACTAGCGTAGTGCTTGCCACTTTGAGAGCGCTACAAGGGGTCTATATATTTGTAACTTCATTGGCGTGGGTACGATTTTATAAATAAAACACATAAACTTTGTTTATAACCACATTATTATTTAATATTACGTCTACCGGTTTCGAAAGTACCCTTCCATAATCAGGACAATATTAAAATTAACATAAAATACAAAATGCTGAGATATATATACATATTTAGAAGTTGGAATGGGAAGGAGAAGGGGTAATAAAGAATAACCGAGCGGCTTACTGGAGATATATCTAGGATAGGACTATAAGATAAATTAATTTGATTATTCAAAATACTACATTTACTATTTAATGTTTTTCTAATTTCTAATGCTTCTAAGTTATCTAATGTTTTCCCTTTATTACAACGGAATTTTGTATTTTATGTTAATTTTAGTATTGTCTTGATGATGGAAGGGTACTTTCGAAACCGGTAGACGTAATATTAAATAATAAAGTGGTTATAAACAAAGTTTATGTGTTTTATTTATAAATATGGCAAGCCACAAAGTAAATGCTTTTTACAAATATGTAATATCGAGGATTTTATAATTTAGATTGGTAAATTCAACTGCCTAAGCGGTGGGCTTATTAAATGCGATTAATGCTTAATTCTATAAAACCAAAAAGAGGCTCTGCCATTCCGGGCCTGCCTTATAGCGTTCGCAAGCTTTTACCTTAAATTTACGCCGTCTTTTTGTCCCCTTTCTTTACCGATTAGTCAATGTTCTATTTCTTTTCTCCTTTCTTGCATTGTCTAAGGAAAAGCTTAGAGCTCGAATTGGTTTTATATCTTATAAGAACAAAAGACATTGCACACATGTGGCGAGTCGCACCGCCTCTAATACAATTCATTTGGAGAGGACTGATGACGCGTTCGCAAATTTCTTCAGCTCGAGAGGTTGTTATTAGAGGAGGGGTGGGGCGGGTTTAATAATAACTAATCTGTTTCATAAGGCGACATTCGCACGCAATTTTCAACACAATTATTTCAGACTGGGAAGGAAAAAGTTTTATTTCTTGACGACCTCCGTGGCAGAGCGGTAAGAATTCCAACTCCTCCTAACCGTGTGGAGCCGGTGGGATGACCATGGCTTCCACAATTGAAGTATGTTGTGAGGCTGAAGGTAGTAGAAAAGGGAAGAAGAGGAATGTCGGGAAGTACCTGGCTATTTAGATCTGGTCACCAAATATGGTTAAAGCCATTTCATGCAACGTTCGATTCTGAATGTTGGTCGATCACCAAGTTGACACTTGTAGTTTTTTTTTGATTTTTAAAAATTATTTTTTATATTAAATACTGCACAATAGTCCCAACTGCTCCCAAACGTCTAGAACCAGTGAGACTTTGGCGTCCGTTGCATCCCGACAATTGGGATATGTTGTGAGACTGAAAGTATCGGGAAGGAGATAGGGAAGATGAAGGTTATAAAGTACCTGGCCATTCAGGTCTGGTCACCAAACACTGCTATAGTATCTAGTATCTATCACTCTTGCCGGAACGTGCCGCAAATATACTGTAGATTATTTTGTATTAATTATATGGCGTGTGTAATAATACAAATTAGTTAATTAAAAATTATTTTGGCACACATAGATTCGAACCAGTGACCTCTCGATTCGTAGTCGAACGTCTTAATCACTCGACCACGGAGGCCGTCATAAGTAATTCATATTTAAAAAAAACATCAAATCGTTGCTGGAAAGACAAAAAGGCTTAAGCGACATGCAGTTTTCATCAATTCTTTTTCCTGCATCGAAAGCTATGAGTCTCGTTTGATTCTGAAGACTTTTTTGTCCTTCAGCCATATAAAATATATTTACTATTTGGGAGAAGGCTTAACTCCGGCGACACAAGTTTGGGACTTTTTTAGCTTCCTGTCGCTTCAGGTAACTCAGTGAAAGCATTGAGTTACCTGAGTTAACTATTTCTTTCGAAATACAAACAGGTTCTGAAGACTTTGAAGCGCATTGGTGTTAACTTCCCAAAATTGCACTTCAGCCCTTTTGCCTTTCCGGCGACGATATAGTATTTTTTGTGGCACGTTCTAGAGTGTTAGATACTTTTAGTATCGCTCTGGTGAAATAGCACCAAAAGGATTAGAAAAGTTGCTTGAAATAGTTTTTACTGTATTGGTGATAAGATTTGAACAGGCAGGTACATCTCAACCTTCTTGTTTCTCATCTCATTTCCCTCCCCACTTCCTTCAGCCTCACAACACATCCGATTAAGGATGTCATGGTCATACTGGCTCGGGGCAGTTGGCACGCTTGTGTTGAGTTAACATTCAAAAAGCAATTCATCTTTTGCTGACAATATATATATTATTTAAATTAATGAAATAAACTAATTATATTTCTCATTATTCTTTAATCACCTTCTCAGTAGACGTTTTGACTCTTTCGTTTCATATTGTCTGTCTCTTTCTCTATGTTCCTTTGTTATAATTTTAAGTGTTATTCTACTGTGTCCTCACTTTTCTCTTATTTTATTTTATATTGTGTTCTCCTCTGTATGTATGTATAACCGCACACTTTGTATTTTTTGTTTAGTTTAATTTTGTACCCTGATGATGCTTGGGCTAAGCGAAACCGGTCGGTCATAAAAATTAAAATTAAATCTGTAGTCTTACACAAAGTTTTTATTTTATTCAAAAATATTCGATTGTAAAAAAATGTTTTTTGTTTGTTTTTTCCAGTGTACTGTAATTGGGTTTGAAATTTGTAATACAGAAATAAAATAAAAATAAATTAAGAAATAAACAAAAATGCGTTTTCCATTTCTAGTCACCTAACACAAATAATTGTATTATTGACTCACATTCTTTGTTGCAGCTCATCCAGTTTAACATTCCTTGCTGTAGACTTATAAATAATGAATTGCTGTTCCTCAATCATCACTTTAATAATTATAGGTATCATTCTCCACTCACAAGAAGGTCGAGGCTTGTTGACTGAATCCATGGTCTTGAAATTTTTGGTACCAGTTTAAATGATTTTTGTCATTCTTTACGACTCTATCAAAACCTTGCTCAGGCTTTGACTTGAATGTTCTTTCAATTGTATAATATATTTTAGTCCTATTTTCGTCATTGTTTCAACAAAATATTATGTACGTGCATATATGTCAAACCACAAAGTGATTGCTTTCCACGAAAAAATATTATTTAATTAGTTCAAAAAAAGATAAAGTAGACTGTAATGTGAGTGTACTGCCTTATTTCGTAGCGAGGTTCTTACCGGTAAATTTCGTTCAGCGGAATATTTTATATCCCTTTTCATAAATCTGTTCCGCCTACTTTACACCTTGAAGCGAAGTAACAAGGATACCTACCCGCAGAAGCACACGAACCTGTCAAAAAATCTGAAAATATCTAAAGTTTATTTACTGGGGTGGATTGTACGCTGGGAGGTGTAATTTGTGTTGGTAAAACACCCCAAAATGGATATTTACATCAGCCTCCGGCGGGTGAGGGTGAACTGAGATATTATATATTACACTTGTATTGAACTTAAATAAAAGTTCTCGGCTAAGGTTATGCTACGTATGGTGTCAAAAGTGGATTCACTGTGCGCTCCGAAGGAACTTCGCGCTGTTGTTTTAATAAATAATATTTCTTCGTGGAGAAATAAGGTATTGAAAACTGTAATGCCGAATTTATAATATTTGTTCTTTGTGCAAAGAGATGACTACACATATATAAATGCAGCATTTTAATTGAAATTTGACAACTATTCTAACTAGCCAAAATATAATATAGTATTATTAAAATATTGGACGAGATATAAGATAAAATTACTACAAAAGACTAAAAATACAGTGGAATATTTTTTTGAAAAATAAATATTGTACGTTTTTATTTATAGTTTTTATGCAAAAAATTTAGAACTCCGTTTTAATTTTTAAAATTTGGTAATAGCCTTGAACGCTGAAATAACTGTCACAAAAATAATAACTAAAAGTAGTAGAACTTTATAATAATAATAATATTAAATTTAATGATTTAATAAAAAAAAAATTGTAACTTTATTCCACTTTTTTATTTTTTGAGTGGACCGGTTTTAGCCTATAACGGCCATCTTCAGACTAGTATAGGTTGTTCTTATTCTATAGCTTATTTACTATTTTTGGGATGTCAGGGGTAGTACACCATGATTTTACTTTCATTATATTTATCAGTATTGCTGCATGATTTCACTAGTTACAAGTTACTTTTAGTTTACTATTTTATAAATCTATCTTGTATGATTTTAGCAGAAGATCGCCGTTATAGGCTGAAACCAGTCCAGTCAAAAAATAAAAAAAGTGGAATAAAGTTATAAATTTGTTTTATTAAATCATTAAAATGGAATTCCACCATGAAATAACAGTTGCAAAATTAGAAATAATATTAAAATTAAATTAAAGATAAAATTAAATTATAAAAATTAAACACTATAGTAATATTATTGTGTCAAACGCAACTGGACAGAAAATTCCTAGGTATGTCATATATTCCGATTTGAAATAAAATGGTTATCGCCTTTTAGTAATAATGTATGGAGAGAGAGCTAATTCTTTTTATCCAACCTATACAAACTAGCGATAAATCACTTTCTCCGGGTTTTTACGTCGTACACCACGAAAGAGAAAGAGACAACAAAAATAACACACCGCTTCTATGTACTGTAAGAATGATATTGGTCTCCCACGTCTCCGCCCACATGTTTCATTATGCGACTAAACTGAACACAACTAAACGGTTTTTTAGGTTATATGCTATATTTTTGTTGTTAACAATACTGTGAAAAAATGGTTGTACGAATAAACAAAAACATTGTGTCGACGTGTGCTATGAATGGATGTATAAATACCCTAGCCATAGTCTTAGCCACGCCCAGGTCTGCCGAGTCCGGCAAAAATCATCAAAAACTCACTACACTGCCTTGGATAACACTTTCTCGGCCTTCTGAAAGTGTTTTAAAGTGGCACAAGCGCTTAACAGAAGGCCGAGAAGATGTTGATGACGATGAGCGTTCTGGAGTTGTGGAAAAACAAATCATGGATTTTATTCTTTGATCAATTTTTTCCAAAAGTAAAAAATCGAAGAACACACAAAAACGTGACTAACCTTTCCAGTTGTCAAAAACAAACCACTAATCCAAAATGGCTGATAGTTTTAACATTTGATAAACATATGTGTACCAACATAAAAACAACAACAAAAAAAACGATAATCGAATGTACACAGCCCGCGAAAATCCAAAATTCACCTTTTCTTTTCAACAGGCCTCGTATATTACACTGTTCCGTAAAAGCCCACGAGGGCGTGTATAATAAAATAAATAAATAAACTTTCCAAGTTTGTTTAAGCTGAATATCCGTACCTTAAGGGCTGCAAATTAGTAGACAAAAAAGCTCCTGATCGATATCAATATCTCATTGTTCTAAGTATTTATTCTCCGGCTGAATTAAAGCACTTAATTACGCGCCTGAGACACTAGCTTGATTCAGTGATTTCTCCGGCCGTGGTGCGTTAAAAACACTTACCCGGAGTTGTTCCGGGCACGGAAAGTTTTATCTTCAGGCCTTTCGCCTAATCACAATAAATTAGCCTCGATCCGCCCGAGGATACCGGGCGGGGACACGGAGGCCGGGGCACTGAGCCAGGGCCCGATTGATTCACTGCATGTTACAATTAAACAATATAATTACTCTGCGGAAACGCGCGCAAGTACGAGTGACATTTTCAAAATTGGAACTGATAATCTCTCCTTTTTTTATGAATTCACCCACTTGTTCCCTTTTCTTTTGTGCCCCCTTTTAAAGTATGTTTTCCTTTTTTAAAATACCATTTATTTTTGTTTAACAATTATATCTTTCCAGGAATGGAATTTTCTAAGCTTCTTTATTTTTACAACCGTCTAGAGCCAGTGAGACTATGGCATCCCCAATTGGGGTATGTTGTGAGGCTGAAGGTAGTAGGGAGAGGAAGGAGATGGGAAATAGGAAGGTTGGGAAGTACCTGGCTATTTAGATCTGGTCACCAAACACGGCTAAAGCCATTTCAAGCAACGTTTTGATTCTGAATGGTGTTCTTTTACAATGGCAATATATATATATATATATACCACTCTGGAACGTGCCGCAAATTATTATTTTATATGATTTTAAATGTGTTATGACACACATTTATTAAATTAAAGTTAGTGGCGCACGCCGGGTTTCAACCCGCGACCCTTGGATTCCCATTCGAGCGTCTTACCATTCGACTATGGAGGCCGTCAATTTGGAATAATATATCCAAAAAAGTATTTGTTTGAACTATATTATCATTTTAACAAATAAAATAAAAAGATATTTGCGTTACGAAAAATATCAAATCGTAAAAATAATCACTTAATTGCTTTTCTGAATTCGCTAATCATCTTATTGGTAAAGATAATACCTATAAAAAAAACACTAGTGTTCATATTCTTCAGAAAAATGAACATGGCAACAAGATACATAATTAAGAAGCACTAGAAATAAAGAAAACCAAGATTCAAATTGACCTCTTAATTTGACGTTTTGTCTCTTTCAATTATTATTATCTGTTCCTATTTCTCTGTTTCTTTGTTATATTTTAAATGTTTTTGTATTGTTTTCTCATTGTTCTATTATTTTTTTTTATATTGTGTTCTCCCTCTGTATGTTTATATAACCGTACACTCTGTACTGTTAGTTTAGTTTACTTTTGTACCGTGTTGATGTTTAGGCTAAGCGAAACCGGTCGGTCATAAAAATTAAAAATAATATCCCTGATCTTGTACAAGTTATTTTTAAATTATTTTATAAAAATATGCTTTTCGATTCCAGAACCAGATAAGTGATGAACTTATTATATATTTTAGAAGATGATATTTTTTATTGTACAAAATTGATATATTGCTAAATATATAATCATTTATTTAAGCCCCGAGATGAAAAAGCCGGTGAAAAACCACAGCGGCTACTGTAAGAAAACTGCCTCTGAGATCACTTGCTTTCCTCAAAGTTATGCCAAGCGGTGTATCAAGTAAAAAAACTATCGAGAAATTGGTAGAACGATATAAGAGAGCCACATTAGGGGCTGTAACCAAAACGTTTTTTTTCCCAATATTGCAGCTGCAGCCAAATTCCGAGTAAATTACAGTTTGAACTGACCACACTGGGAACAGAATATTAGGAAATGAAGAGTTACTTACACAGATTAATAAATATGATAAAGACACCTGTCTATAAAATAATAAATCCTAGCAATATGTTCGCCACCTTTTGATGTCCTGCCCCCTTTCAAGCAGATTCAAATTAGATGCAGAATGCATCGAACAATACTAATATGGTGGTAAGTCAAAATAATTTAACAACACTTCTCATTACATCAGTCTCAAAGAAAGCCTTGTACATACTTATCAATCAAGGTATATCACTCAAGATCTATATGAAAAAAATATGTCTTGAAATAATTTTAAGAATTTTTTTACACATAGCTAACTGTCCAAAGAGATAACACCAAGAGCTAAGAGATACCCAGCAGATATGTTATTAACACTACTGTTCTGACGGGGCATTCTAATGTCACTCCGAATGAGAGTTTAGTGCGATATTTTAGACAAAGATTACTGAAATATAAGAAATATACTTCTTTCTAAGTATCACCATTAAAAAATTACCTGAGATTATGTCGTGAAAACGTATTTTTTTAAGAAAAACAAACACACCTGAGCTATGAATAACTTGACAATATTTGAAAAACTGCTACTGTCATAATAACAATCAATAGATGTTGCTTGTGCAATTGTGGAAGACTTAGGTATCAGAGGAATCGAACCGACGATGCCCGTGTGGGAATCCGATGCGTTTGTCCACTCAGCTACTAACCGGTCTAAAACAAATTGGGTAACTACGTCACTCAAAGAGGAAGGTCAAAAAATGCTAAATATTTAAAGGGTTTCATGAGTTTTTCTTCCCTATTACAAGTTAACACATATACTATTAATGTGTTATAAATATATATATTTTTTAAACAAATGAATAAATAACATTGTGTAAGACCACGGATACTATTTTATTTTTATGACTGACCAGTTTTGCTTGGCCTAAGCATCATTAGGGTACCAAATCAAACAAAAAAAAAAACAAAATGTGCGGTTATAAATACATACCGAGGGAGAGCAAAATATAAAATAGAATCACAGAACAGTGAGAAAATAATAGAATAACATTTAAATTAGAACAAAGGATCAGAGAGAAATAGACAAATAATATTCGTGGTATAATACAAAGTTTTTTAAAAATTTCTTCAAATATGTCAAACCACAGAGTGATACGAAATATACGACCTACAAACATATAAATATATTTCATAACATTTCCACAGAGAAATGTGCAAGTTACCTACTCAAATATTACGGTAACGCCGGCGTGTCTTCTTGGGAGTGGAAAAGAGTTTTCGAACTTAGTAGAAACGGAAAGTTATTGAGTTAGTGTTGCTAGTTCTTTAAGATTCCGCCGCACTTGCCTCAAAGAATAATGTAGGATTTTTCCCGAACGCCGGTGCGGATATGTCGCGTCGCGTCGCATCGTACGTGCGTCGGTGTGAACGTTCACTGGGCTGGGTGAATGTTTGTTCGTGTGGGAGTAATCGTGTGGGCTCAAATAAAGGAAATAATCGGAGCGTTATCTCCCACTGTCAACAGCGAAACGATAGAAATAAAATAAGGCTGCACAACTTCCCGGAGTCGGGAATGATGTCATAAAGGTCACGGACTACCTTAAATCAACCCTTATGTGACTAAAGACAATTACACATTATTTTAAATTGATATTAGAGTTTCTTTTACAGTATATAATTTTCCGGACCACTTTCATGACGTAATACATTTTGACTCAGTTCAAGATATGGGAAAGTGGATAAAAATTTCACCCAGTACCATACTTCCTTAATTAAACTAACTAAATAACCGCCATATAACTCTGTCTGGATACACACTCCTTGCTTTATTCACATTCATACATCGTCTCAAATATATTCTTCTGTAATTCTGACTCGACACATGACCCGCTACAAGTATTTGATTTCCTTGATCGTGCCGTGTCTTCCTCGGGCGTCCTCGAATTCTTCTTCCATTCACTTTTGTATCATACATTCTTTTCACTCTCCTTTCTTCGTTCATTCACTCAACATGCCCAAACCATCTAAGCGTCCCTTTTTTGATCCTATTCATTACTTTATCTTTTCTTGGGGTTTTTAATTCAGTAGGTGATTAAACATAGTATCAAAGATACAGATCATGTACTTCGAACACAACAGTACATCATATTTATTATTTAAAATAAGACAAAATGATTAATAAATACAGAAAAGATTCAAATTATTAAAAAAACATGAGGGTACCCGGGTATCCATTCAGTCATCAGAAGGAATGAGTTTTACTTAAGCTTTTTACGCTCCCTTACCACCCTCTACATATTCAATGCTTATGTTTAATTGTTCATTTTTACTTTTGTGGAGAAGTCAGGAAGTTTCAGCCGGTTAGACTTACTTCAGAATTAGAAAAATCTAAAAGGGTACCCGAGTACCCTTTCAGTCACATAAAGGTTAAATAACTCGAAGGAGGGCGTACTGAGAAGTAAAGGCATAGTGGTGTCAATTTTTTAAAAGTTTTTTTAAATTTATTTATAAACTAACGGATTATTGTTCAATCACAAAAAAAAATACATAACACGAAATGGTAAAAAAAGAACCAGAAAAAACTAGCACATGCATAATCTTATAATGAAGCAATTACAAAAATACAATAAAATATACCTTAGAAAGAACATTTAAGTCAAGCCTAGGCCAAGTCAAAGTTTTAGTAGTCGTAAAGAATGACAAAAATCATTTAGACTTGTACCAAAAATTTCAGAATAATTTCAGTGAATACTACACACAATTTTTAACTTACCGGAGTCAGTGGTACTATGGCTATAAGCAGATAAGGCAAGGAAAGTCTGGTAAGTAACTGGCTGTTTAGATCTGGTCAGTAAAAAAGCTTTTATTTTTGAATATTTTTTTTATAGTGAATACTGCACAAAAGTCCTAACTGCTCCCCACCGTCTGGAGCAAGTGGGACTATGGCATCCCCAATTGGGTGTGTTGTGAAAGTGAAGGAGGTAAAAAGGGGGAAAAATGGGTCAGAGGAAGATCGGAAAGTACCTGACTATTCAGATCTGGTCACTGAACACGGCTAAAGCCAGTTTCAGCAACGTATACATTCTGAATGGTGGTCTTTCACCAGGGCTATTCTTAGAGTATCTATAACTCTGAAACAAGGCGTAAATATATTTTGTGTAATAATTGTAGTAAATTAATTTTAAAAAAACATGTTCCCGACGGGTGTCGATCTTGATACTTATAGGTTCAGTGCCAAGAAGCTTGCGGCTCTGCCATGGAGATTAGACTGTATTAAAAAATAACCAAGAATTCACACGGTTTCTTTTTTTTTTTTTTTTAAGGTTTAAAGATATTTCTATATAACAGGAATAGTGAAATGCTTAAAATAATAATATAGTTTTATTTTACGGCACCATTTAAAAATCATATGTAATTTTTGTTCAGTAATATTTACTGCCGTACTTGTAAAAAAAGGTTTTTTAATGTAAGCACGTTTTCATACTGGAATAAATGTTTAAAATTTGATTTTTTTGCCTCCCGGAAAACGGGCCGATTTGAATGATTGATGACGTCACAATAGTTGTAAATTAATCCACGATTCTCCGCAATGACGCTGCGATCGGGGTTGAATGACGTCAGTGGCGTTTCAATGTGTTGTAGTTTTAACATTTTTCTAAAATGATTTATTAACTTAAAAGTCACAATATTTTTTGCTGAAGTTCTTTATTAATTAGGTGCATTAAAATCGTTATTTAAAAAAAATCTAATGTATTATGTTCATCGGATAACATACTTAACCTCTGTAGAACTGAGACTTAACTGTAAATTAGAAAAAAAAAGGATTTGGTTTTTCTTTATTGTAAAGGAAGAAAAGATTTTCAATTTGTTTTTCTCCAACTAAATTATTTACAGAATACACTGTAATATCTATCAGGTCATGATATGGCTTAAGTATTTTATTTTCTAAATAAATTAATTATTTATATTAACGTTCAGAAAATATGAATAAAGGGAATTCACATAAGATAAATAATTTCATTATATTTTTCTTCTTAAGATATACTAAATTACTTTTCATTAGAAAAATAGCTTTTTGCCCAAAAAAAGGGAAAATGTAGAAATACTAATATAAGGATATTCAATTTCAGAACATTTTTGTGAAGTTTCCTTCCTATTTTCAGGGCTAATCTCTTTGTTGTCATCAATAGTATTAAAAAAGTGAATACGTACTTTAATGTGGTAGAAATGAATTTAAAAAAATACAAGAAAAAAACTTCAAGTAATTACTTTAGATATAAATCTACCTAATGATTTTAATAATACGAAATTTTAAACTTTATTTCACTATTCATTTATTTTTAAGTTAAAATTTTGTTTTGTTAAAATGGAGTTCCACCACGAATTAACAATTTCAAAATTAGAAATAATAAATCTTTCTGTTTATTTAAGGAACACTTAAATATTTTTACTTATTGTTTAACCAATCAAAGTACTTAACAAATAGTGAGTAAATATTATTTAATAAATTAATACATTCATATTCTTATTTAATTATTATCAATCAACATTTTTTTAATTGATTTCTTATTATAGAAGTTATTAATATCTTACCCAAGTGGGTGGAGGAACTAGACACCATTTTGAAAAACACATTTTGTCAAAACCCGAAACACTTTTAAATAATATTTCAATAAAATAATTCCACATCGTAGCAAATTTGAAAATACACATGAGTTTTATTTCATGAGATCAATTGAAAGAATCATAAAATACTAGAAGTAATATAAAAGCAATTGTTCGAATGCGATATTGTACAGAGGACGCTAGTTGCTGGTTTAGTCATGACACCCACGTCAAAAGGAACGTAGTGAGTAAATCATGAAAGACCGTAATCGGAAGAAAATTTCCAACTTTTGTATGTATGATCGATTTTTTCAGGGTGTCATATTTTTCAGTGTATCCCATTGGCAGAAGACGGCTTACGATATCAATACTATCAAATTATAAATAACGGCAATGACGGCCTCCGTCGTCAACCACTCGACTACGAATGCGGAGGTTGCGGGCTCAAATCCTGGCATGCGCAAATAAATTCTATTTAAGTAATATGTGTTATTTAAAATTTGATTCATAAAAAATATATTCGCGGCACGTTCTACAGTGGTAGATACTACAAGCGTCGTCCTGGTGTAAGACTACTATTCAGAATCGAAACGTTACTTGAAATGGCTTTAGTCATGTTTGGTGACTAGATTCGGATAGACAAGTAATTTTCAACCTTCCTCTTCTCCATCTCCTTCCTCTCTCCGTTTTCTTCAGCCTCGCAATATGCCCCGATTGGGGATACAATAGTCCCACTAGCTCTAGACGGTTGGGAGCAGTTGGGACTCTTGTGCGTAAGAAAGAGGTTACATCCGTTTGCAAAAATGTTGTAATAATAGTTGTGACTCGACTCTCTGTAAAGGGTGGAGCGATTGTTATCTACGAGAACTTGATAATAATTACAAGTCGACAACGCAAAGTTTCGTCACCTCTGCAGCCGGCGGCGCGATAAGTACGTAAACCATTTTGAATAAAAAGGCGAGTCTATTTTATTTTGACGCACTGCTTAGGGGCTTTCGCGGGCTTTTTATTAACTATCGCCGAGATTTTCCGGCAACCCTTTCGGGCGCGTGGCGGCCCGCGCGGGCAAGCGAGAGGGAAGATCCCCCCTCTCCGTCCCGCTCGCGCTGCCGCTGGGCCGGACGGAATTTTAAATTATTATTATTGTCAACGCACCTCGCTACTTCTTACGCAATTCACTCTGCGAACGATTTTGCGATGGTATATATATCTTAGTACTGTGCATTTTTTAATATCTTTTTTCCATATTAAATACCGCACAAGAGTCCCAACCGCTCCCAACCGTCTAGAGCCAGTGATAATGGGTATGTTGTGAGACTGAAGGTAGTGGAAAGGGTTTCGCTTAGCCTAAGCATCATCGGGGTAAAATTAAACTTTTACAAAAAAATACCAAGTGCTAAATACACATACAGAGGGACAACAAAATACAGAATAATAAAACATTGAGAAAACAATAAAATTAAATTTAAATTATAACAAAGGAACAGAGTGAAAGAGACAGATAATATGAATTGGAAGAGATAAAACGTCAACTAAGAAAGTAATCAAAGAACAATGGTAAATTTATTTCATTTCTAAATATGTCAAACCACAAATTGATTACTTTCTTCGAAAATTAAAAATTAAATAGTGTGTAAAAAACCATAAAAAAATACATTAGTATGTAATTTCAAGTAGTATATAAATTATAATAAACAGTTGTATTTAATATTTTCAAAAAGTCTATGAGTCATAATTAATTATTTTGTAAACTTCAATATAAAAATAACTAAAATAAAATCTAAAAACTTAAAATATATATTTTTTTAAATGATTGGCTGACGATTTGAAGTGAATTGCAGACTCCCGAAGGGTGAGAGCCGTCAAGAATCTGCAAAGCGTGAAAAAAAAGTACTAGTAACAGTAAGTCGACGTAAGACCCGGTGCACACGTCAAGGTTTTTGAGTGCACCGAATCTAAGCAAGACAACACGATGTTTCTCAGTGACATTTCACAAGGAAATTACCTTCAAAACTGTAAGCGTATGCACCAATACACACAACCCTAAGTATATTTTAATCGGGCTTACACTAATTGTATGATCTTTAGTAACATACTTTTAACTAATAATTTGATTTTTAGTGGTTTGTGCCAAACAACCACTGCCAGGGGCGACACCACGATCTGCTGTGTATTCCACATGGCAGAACAGACGTGTTGACTCAGCACAGCATGACACGGGTATGGTACTATTCATAGAGTTGGTAGAGTATTATCTATCCAAGGCAGTGAAGTCAGTTTTTTACTTGTTTTTGATGATTTTAACCTAACTCGGCGCACCTGGGCGTGGCTAAGACTAAGGCTACGGTATTTATACATCCATTCATATCACATATTGACATAATGTTTTTGTTTATTCGTATAGCCACTTTTTCGCAGTATTTTTATCAACAAAAATATAGCATATAAACTAAAAAACCGTTTAGTTGTGTCAAGTTTAGTGGCATAATATTAAATGTGGGCCGACTCCCGCCGTGAACCAGGAGCTTGAAATCATCCTTACAGTATATAGAAGCGGTCTACAATTTTTTTTGTCTCTTTCTCTCTCATGGTGTATGATTTATAACAAGTTTGTAAAGGTTGGGTAAAATTAATTAGCTCTCCTTCCAAATATTGTTACTTCAAGGTACTACTAAATAACATGTCTCTTGATATCTTCAACATAAACCTTGAAGATTTCAAAAGACATGTTAAAAATATCTCTATAAATATTTATTTTTTTATGTTACTGTTCATGCATATTGTAAATGGACATTGTCTTTAATACAAAACAAACAAAAAAACTTTATTTATCAAAGTATGCATAAATTTGTATGTTTTCCCAAATAAAAAAATAATATTCAAATACATAAAAAAAACATCGCCCATAATGTTCAGTTGTATTTTTTTGTTACTGATAAGTAGAAACTATTATTACAAATATTTATATCTATTCATAAACAAGAAGTTTTCAATAGTACATAAGGACCTTATGAAAGAATTAAATTTCTACACTTGGCAAGTGATTCACGAAATGTCTACCGATACACGTTACTGTATACGCGAAAGATTCCTTTACAAGAAAGATGCCGAGTTACATGATTGCATCGCACACGAATGTTATGAAAGTTTGCACACAATGCCAACGTTTGAATTGAACGCGGAGCGTAGTATTTCTTAAGAAACTTTTGTTTTTAATCCATGTAGGTACATTTTTGGAGTAAGAATATGTATATGAAGAGAAATCTATTTTTTTTTACCCAACCTTTACACACTTGTGAAAAATCACTTTCTACGGGTTTTTACGTGATTCACCATGGGAAAGAAAGAGGCACCAAAAGTTTTCGCAAAATATCACATCGCTTTTAGGTATATAAGAATTTTTTCTGTTTCCCGCGTCTCTGGCGACTCCGCCCACTTCTCCCACTTTTGTTATGCGACATAACTCACCCGTTTTTGAGGTTATATCTTAAATTGTTGTTGATAACAATACTGTGAAAAGGTGGTTATACAAATAAATAAAAAAAACACCACTGTTCACAGGTATTTCAAAACTTTTAAATATTTTTGATAGCACGTTAGAATTATCAAAATATTAAGTAAATAAAGGCATTATATTAACTATAAACTTCCGTTATTATTTGAACAAACGTTATGTTATTCGTTTTGTAAGATATTATGAATCTATAAATCATTTAATAGTATTTTTGAAATGGTTTTGTTATGCGAACGCTTTTTGAGGTTGTCCTATATTTGTTTGTTTAAAAAAAAGGTGTGTCTATGAAAACCCTAGCCACGCCTGTTTAGAGTAGTCATGCAAAAGTCATCAAAACTGACTACACTGCGTTGGGTAGGTAGGTCTCTATGTATATTAATTCTCTAAGGGTACATTATATAATTTTAAATCATGTGATCTAGCAAAAGCATCGTCTGCCAATAGTGAGTCTACGTCCAGAGCTGGACGCCAGAAGTCTCAGGAAGTAAAAAAATATGTTGTAATTTTATTAGCCTCCTAGAGAGGTATACGTTGTGGGAATCCGATAATGCATAACGTGTTAGCACCGTCACATTTGTTCAAATCCACTCAAGGCCGAGGAGTCCTTAACTTTCACTTCCTTACGAAAGGTACAATCTCGGCGTAACGAAATCGCGACTAACGAAGTTACTCGGAGCTTTTTTCGGCTTTCCTGCGGCTTCGGGCCGCGGCGGAGTGAAACGTAAATAATATTATCATGTTTGAAATCGACTGAGTGGAAGTCAAATAAAACCTGACACAGGCCAAAGGCGTCTTATCATTCTTATAATCGCCGTTTTTTATATTACTTTTTTCTAGTCTACCTAACAAACCTAGGAAAAAGAGCTGATTAATTGATAATCAAGAAAGATATCGAAAGATGCCACTGATTGCTGTTGCATTTGTTCTGTAAAAGCACTGCCTAGACACTAAAAAAGATACTAAAGCAAACGAGGCACTTGAATGCGCATACTGCTCTCATACACATATGTATACATATTTTGTGGGGTCTAGTAAACGTACGAAGGAAAAAAGTGAATTAATTAATAATCTAGGTAGATACCAAAAGATGTTAGCGATTGCTATTGTATTTTTTCTGTAAAAGCACTGCCTAGAGACTAACAAAGATACAAACGCAAGAGAGCCACTTGAATACGCACACCCCTCACATACATATATGCATACATATTTTGTGTAGTATTGTGAACAAATGTAGAAAAAAGCAGGTTATTTGATATTGAAAAAAGGGAGAACGCAGGAAACTCCATTAATGGAGGAATGAACGCTGTTGGTGCTAAAAAGAAAATGTCAAAAGAAGCAAAGCTAGCAGTCCACAATGAAGTGCTTATACCAACCCTGATGTATGGCAGTGAGGCATGGAACTGGCAGAGGAAGTATGAAAGTAGACTGAATTCTGTGGAAATGAGATCCCTGAGCCGTATGTGCGTAAAACCATAAAAATGTGGTATCCGGAAAGAATGTAAGGCTGATCTAAGCGTAATGAATAGGATCAAGAAATGGACGCTCAGATGGTTTGGGCATGTAGAGCGAATGGACGAAGAAAGTAGTGTGAAAAAAAAATATGATCCGAAAATATAACAGATAATAACGGAAGAGTATGTATGATACGATGTATGAATGAGAATGAAGCAAGGAGTATGTGCCAAGACAGAGTTGTATGACGGTCCGTCCTCTCTGCCTACCCCGGCTTGGAAATGGTTAGTTGGTTTACCTCTGCGAAAGTATTACCAACTGCATGCAATCTAAGTACAAGCGAGTATCTGAAAGACTCAGTCCTGATATTATGGTTACTAAATAGAATTTTGGACATAGTAGTCCTCGTTGGTACATGAAAGGCAATAAAGTTCAAAAGATCAGGGCTGTCTATAATACCATTAACCATTTTAAAAATAAAACCCAAGTCGAAAATGATTCTTCGATCTGAAAGTTTTTATAAGTTTAATTATTTCATCAAGTAGTTATGGTTTTTATATGTTTTTTAATGAGTAGATTAATTCTACATTTAAAATATCTAAGAAAACTGTATTGAATTATTCGATGGTTTAGGAATGGATTTTATAATTAGGGGACCAGATAGAAGAATAATATTCAAATTGATTTAGAACTAAAGACAAGTACAAAATTTAAATATTTTCGTAGAAAGCAATCACTTGAATTAATAATATTCATAATTTCTATCTCTTTATCTCTGTTCTTTTATTATAATTTAAATGTTATTCTATTGTTATCTCATTGTTCTGTTATTATCATTCATTTTTTCATCCTCTAATAATAACAAGAGTGAACTTATATTGCGCAGTTTTGTGATATTTTCCCCAAGTGCGCTTCATACTTAATTAATTGTGGTAATAAGACTAACTAACAAGGAGAATATAAAATATAATTTAATATGTATACAAATTAAAACTATATTAAATCATGATCGTTATCATAAATCACGAGAGAAAAGGGTTCAGATATGGGTATAACAGTGCATGTGTATCGACAGATTTAAAAAAAAAGCAATTTACTAGAAGCTGAGGGTATAAACGTCCAGATAAAACGTATAAATTCATATTAACAAATTTGTCAAATCAATGAAAAGGAAAATAGATTGAGGACAGTTAACATGTTGGTACTTAAAAACATTAATATTCAAGTATTATAAGTTAACGATTCTAAAGATGCAAAAATTGTAAATATAACAATTATGTATATGGTTTTCAGTAGACAGTAAGGACATTTAGTTTTAAGGATAGAAGTAAGGATTAAACTGAAACAAAGCAAATTAAGGACGTCCTTAAAGAAATTCAATTTCCATAAGTTACGTTTTGTATTTAGAATCTTTAAAAAAAATGATTAAGACCCGTTTGAACATCTGTATGTATATATAACCGCACACTTTATGTTTTTTTTAGTTTAATTTTATACCATGGTAATGCTTAGACTAAGCGAAACTGGTCAGTCATAAAAAAATAAATATCCGTGGTCTTATTTAAAATATTTTTTTCATTTCTTCACAATATTTTGTAATCTTGAAATATTTAAAAGAGATATTCATTTGTTCAAAGCGCTGACGCATGGTCTGGCTGTGGCGCGTGTAGTCTGTAAATTCTGAGAAGGTTATATTACATGAAATTGAAACGGTGGCCTGAATTCCAAATAACATATTTGTGATGCGCATTTTATGCTGGAAACATTATAGAATTAAAATATATTAAAATTGGTTTCTTATCCAAATTAAAGCTTTGAAATTTTAGATAAAATCAGTGTTTTTTAATAGATTTTAGTGTATAACATTCTTTGTGGTTATTCCAGAATAAAAATGTTCCATTGGTATAAAACAAGTATAATTTCCAGTTTTACGTATTGAAAAATATCTCTTTCTGGATTGGTGGGTTTTTCGAGCAAAAAACTTATTTAAAATCGGAATAAGTTGTTTTTAAGGCCCTTGGGAATAGTATTGAATAATATTTTTTTTTTTTTGTACAATGTTACCATTTCATTTGGTGAAAGACAGCCATTCAGGATCAAAACGTCGCTTGAAATGGCTTTCGCCGTGTTTGGTGACCAGATCTAAATAGCCAGGTACTTCCCGACCTTCCTCTTCCCCATCTCTTTCTCTTCCACACTACCTTCAGCCTCACAACATACCCCAATTACGGATGCCATAGTCTCACTGGCTCTGGACGGTTGAAGGCAGTTGAGATTCTTGTGTGGTATTTACTTTTTCAATAAAAGATTTTTTTAATGTATTTTATAGTGTATACCGCACAAAAGTCTTAACTACTCTGAACCTTCTAGAGCCAGTGAGACTATGACATTCCCGATCGGGGTATGTTGGTGAGACTAAAGGTAGTGGGAATGGAAGTATTTGGAGATGAGGAAGATTCTGACTATTAAGATCTGGTCACCAAATACGGCTAAATCCATTTCAAGCAACGTATCAAATCTCAATGGTTGTCTTTCACCTGGTCAATACTTAGAGGATCTATTACTCTGGAACGTGCCGCAAATATACTATATATTATTTCATATTAATTAAATGTGTCTCAAATGACCATATTAATTTAATAAAAGTTGTTTGTATTCGCCGGGTTTGAACTCGTGACCTCTGGATTCGTAGTCGAAAGTCTTACCACTCGACCACGGAGGCCGTCAAAAAAATAATACTTGTAAACAAATTCTAAGAAGTTACCTGACTCTCTACAGCTTCTGACAAAATCTTATGGATGAAGGTTGAGTTAGGTCAAGTTTTCGTTATGCCTATCAGCTAATCAAAATTTGTTCAAATGCTGGAATGCGCCGAAAATCAGCTTTCAAAAGAGACCTTTCAAACGTCGAAAAATAAAAATGTTGCTTATCAGCGAATCACACTGGAATCTAGAAGGTTTCAAGGGTTCAATTTCAGTCTATTTGAGGTCATCCAGAGAGTGATCGCTTCTAGACACTCAGTCATGCGGATTTTCAGACTGTCTATTTCTGTCGGTGAGCAGTAAAGTCAACTTGCTGGTCGTCGGCGCAGCAATGTGATATAAGACCAAAATGATTTGATTATTTGAGCGACATCATTTATGAATAGGATGAAGAGCAGTGGGCCCAAAACGGACCCTGGGGGTACTCCAGATGAAAGCGTTGTAAAATTTGATTGGTTTATTCCCACCTTCACGGCTTGTGAACGGTTACTTAAGTACGATATCAGCCAATTCTTAACGCCACAGTTTAAACCAAAAGTTTCTTCTAGTCGTGTAATAAGAAAACCGTTGTCGATCGTGTCGAAAGCTGCGCTCATGTCTAAGACCGAGAGAAGTTCTAACTTTCCTGACTCGATGGCAAGAGTGATGTCCGACAAAACACGTAGTTACCCAGTTTCCGTCGAGTGAAACCTTCTGTATGCAGATTGATATTTAGTTAACAATTTATTTGAATTTATATGATAGGTTAACTGTGAAGCAGTAATTTTTTCTAGAATCTTGGATATAAATAGAAGATTTGAAACGGGTCGGTAATTTGATAAATTTTCAGCGTCCAATTGCGGTTTTTTTATTAATGGAGTTACGACAGCTGATTTTAGTGATTTGGAAAAATCACCTTTGCTAAGTGACTTATTAAAAAGATAAACTAGAAAAGGAGCTATTTCGTTGCAACACTTCTTCAGAAGCCACGTTGGAATAGGATCAAGAATAGACTGTTTGTTTGGTGAGTTGAGTATTAGCCTCTTCATTTCTTCGAGGGATGTAGATTTGAATTCGGAAAAGGTTTCGCTATTGCTGTTGGTGAAAGATGGTGGTGGGGCGGAGATTGTCAGGGCGCGTATCGACTCAATTTTTTCGCGAAAGAACTTCGAAAAGGTTTCCGGAGCTATGTCGATTGTATTTTCGGCACGAACATCAGAAACGACCGTCTTGACCGAATTCCACAGACGACGTGGGTTTTTGCGCTCTAAGTCAATCCTTTTAATCCAATATTCAGACCTTTTTGACTTAATGAGGATTGTATACTCTTTTTAAGCCTGTATCCAATCGTCCCGTGAGGCAACGCCCAAGTGTCTGTAAGACCTTTCTAGTTTACGCGTCAATCTCTTCTGACTCCGACATTCTTCGTCAAACCAGTCGTCAGATTTTCGAATTCGCCGGGTTTTTGTTGAGGCTGGTGCATATGAAATTACAGGTATCCCTCAAAAAAGTGGTGAGCAGCTACTGGAAATTGTTAAAGAAGTTGCAGCTGCAGCAGGAATAATGATCAAACATGCCGATATCTCCGCAGCAACGAGAATCACGGATCGACGATTTAGATGACAAAAATTTAGATGGACCATTAGTCCATCTAAATTTTTGTCAACTTTATGGATACAAATGTAAAAAATCTCCTTCTCTCCAAGAAAAGGGAAATTGACCATAACTCGTTAAAGGATTTAACAAACGGCCAAATATACATCGGATAAATAATTACTCCATACCGCAAAGAAATCTTATGGAAAACAAAACAACTAGCAAAAGAAAAAAAATACGAATTTGTATGGTTCAAACATGGAAAAATAATGGTTCGAAAATGTCAAAATGATAAAATCATATATATCAATCACCTGGATGACTTACAAAAATTAAACTAACGAAACCACAAAATAAACCAATCGTAATAAAATATTCTAAAATGGATGATAAACCAGAAAATCTGTCAACTCGAAAAAACAATTTTAACATACTAAACCAAAATATACGTAGTGTCAACAATTTTTTTAATGATATACAAAAGAACGTATTAATTTCAATTAAAAATGGAAGATTATATCTCAAAACAAATTGATGAAAACTATAATATTCAAGAAGATATATGTGAAAACACAGGTGAAGTTAATAATTGGTGCCACAGTGTAAAATCCCCATTTTTAGTTCTAAACACAAACATTAGGAGCATTGCAAAAAACTAAGATGAACTTTTAATAAACCTAAATAATTTACATGTGCTACCGGTTTGCATAGGGTTAACTGAAACGCATTCAAACAGCGATCAACATATAAATGCCCTACCCAACTATCACGGATTTGCGACAAAGACAGCAATAAACAAAAACAGTGGAGTTATAATGTACATACGTGATGATTGTGAAGTTACTAATATTGCTGAAGTAAACATAGAACTTGTAAATTGTTTAAATATAGAATTTAAATTTTAAAATAATATTTATAGAGTTATAACAATATACCGAACACATAATTCAAGCATAACAAACTTCACAAATGATCTTTGTCAATATCTTAATACACTATAAAAAAAATTAAGATTTTATGTGGTGACTTAGTTTACCAGAAAAAATAAGATTAATTAAAGATGATCTTAAAGAATTCAAAACACAATTAAAAAACTACACTGAAAACTTAAAATAAATATCTTTGAAAAATCATTACAGCAAATTATTAGTAACTAAATAAACAACACCCCCCTCATACACACAAGCATTGCTTTTTATGAGGGTAATTTATAATTTATAATGAAATGTTTACATTTAAAAATATATATATTGATATAACACTTGTATAACACTACTATGTATTATGTTTGATAATAAAAAATTAAAAAATTATTTAATAGATTTGAAAGTACAGTATTATACTCTTCCGTTAGTTTGTTTGGTGATTCTGCCTCCCAAACACTAGGCGTGCATAGTGAAGAGGCTTTTAGATCTGTCAGGAAGTCGTTAAAGTTAAAACTACACCAAGCTCTTGTTGTAAAATTTTTGGTGGGTTAAAATCGACCTCAGTGCGAATAAGTCGATGATCTGATAGCCTTATATCCACAACATCCGCTACCAGAGGCGGTCCGGTCGACTTTGAAACAAAAATATCCAAAGTTCCGCCTGCATCGTGAGTTGGGGCATCAACCCATTGGTGGCATCCGAAGCAGTCTAATAAGTCGAGAAATTGAACAGTGTTAGGTGACGCTAGGTGCTCTAGATGAATGTTAATATCGCCAGTTATAAAGATAGTGTCGGAAAGACCTACAATGCGTTCCAAAAAACATGAAAACTCATCGAAAAAGTCCGCGGTAATAATTAACAGGACTGTGAGCACAGGGTTCTTTCAACTAAGACAAATAAAATCAGTGCGAAGAAACCTGCCAACAGAGGCAACCAAACTACTTGTAAACTCGTACGTCGTTTCGCGTTTAGATTACTGCAACGGAATATACGCTTGTCTTCCTAAATATCAAATTAACAAACTACAACTAGTCTTCAACGCCGCGGCAAGACTTATCACCGGCGTATCAAAATATTCCCATATCTCAGAGCACCTCAAAAATCTTCACTGGCTTAAATGTCCCGAAAGAATCCAGTTTAAGCTTTGCTGGATGGTTTTCAAATCAATTAACGGAATGGCTCCGGCTTATTTATCAGAATTGTGTATTCCTGAAGATTCCAATTCGCGACAGTCAACTCTTATATTGGCAATGTCATCGGCTATCGTAAGGTTGAAAGAACCAAAGCACACACCAGACACTAAGTTCGGAGAGCGCGTCTTCGGAGTGTCAGGTCCTAAAGCCTGGAATGGACTACCACATGATCTGAGAATAATAAAAGACTCAACAGAGTTCAGAGCCAAACTCAAAACTCATTTTTTCAGAAAATCATATCCATAAACGAAATGTAACAAGCCCAATAGAACCAAGAAAACTTTTCAGACTCTCATTCCTTAAATTCATTAGAAGATTATCACCATTATCTGTTCTTCACTACGAAAAATTAAAAATGCCTCCGATATACTTAATTTTAAATTTGCCCTAATGCCCTAAAAATGAAAAATAACAATAAAGAAATAAAAAAAGAAAAAAAAGAAAAAAAAAAGAAACAAAAATAAATAAGAATTTAAGTTATTTTAAGTTATTATGATAAGGTGATTGTGTCCTGCCAGAAGTGACCTGCCAGGTAAGTATGATGCTGTATATTTATATAAACTAAGAATTAATATTAAGTAGAAATTAAGATTTGTACAGCGCCCTTGAGGTGATTTTTCACAAAAACGGCGCTATACAAATTATCCAAATATTATTATTATTATTATTATTAGAACCTATTTCATTAGATATTTTCGTAGAAAGCAATCACTTTGTGGTTTGACATATTTAAAGAAATGAAAAATGGTTGGGTAAAAAATATTTAGCTCTCTTCTTGCTCTAAGAAACTATTTGAAGAATATTATATACCTACCGCCAGTGGCGTGCACAGAGTTTTTGATCAGAGTAGGCGGTGGGAAAAACAACGGATCAATTGATAATAGAAATAGCTACCAACAGATGTCACTAATTTCTATTGCAATTGTATTGTAAATGCACTGCCTAGACACTTACAAAAATACTAACACTAACTAACTGGCCATCACGCCGTTTCTTCGCAGAGCTAGGCAGAGAGGCTGGATTGCCATACAACTCTTTCTTAGCACAAACTCTTTGCTTCATTCACATTCGTACCCCGTCTCATACATACTCTTCTGTTATTCTGACTTTGTACATGGCCCGATTGAAGTATTTGATTCACTTGATCGTGCCATGTGTTTCTTGGGCGTCCCCGATTTCTTCTCCCATTCACTTTCGCATCATATTTTATTTTCACACTCCTTTCTTCGTTCATTCGTTCATTGCAAACGAGTCATTTGCACACATCATACATGCATACATATTTTGTGTAGTCTAGTAAACATAGAATAATCCACTGTGACGTTGACGCCCTTTGGGCATATGTAGTTACTGCTTTTGACACGGTTTAGCAGTACGGTCGGTGGGGCAATTGCGGGGGTGCGATTAGCTGAACTTTGCGCGTATTCTTAATCTTAGATATATTTTTTTGTAATAATTTCATATTATTTAATCCATTAATATTTGTATTTTTATGCGAGTATGGCAAGATAGGCAGTGCTTATGTGCCTATAAAGGAAGATCCCGAGGGAAGACCTCATATCACAAATTGAAAACTCGAAGACACAGACCTTTCATTCGGAATATTATCCGTCGTTGAATTGCGCTGAGTCGCCCGCGTCGCAGCCGCCCAATACCTGGCGCTAGATAATCTTTATTGAATCTGATGTGGGACATATCTTACGCTGTAAGACTCGCTGCTCTTTCTAGGAGTGCTGAGATTAGATATTGCAGTAAGACTCGCTGCAAAATATTACTTCCTTTTCGACTTCTGGATTCGAAAGGTGCAAGGGGGGGTTATTTACAGTTACTTTCAGCCCCGGAAGAGACATACCGATGTACGTATGTTATGAGCATATTTGTGTGGTCGAAGTAAGGTCAATATTACCTCACTTTGAATCGAAGAGGTCTTGCGTAAAATGGCTACATTTATTTTTTTCAATTCTATATACATTCACATTTCTCACATAACTAACTATCACGCCGTTTCCCCGCAAGGGTAGACATAGAAGACGAACCGCCATAGAACTCTGTCTTGGCACCCACTCCTTGCTTAATTCACGTTCATACATCGTCTTATACATACGCTTCTGTTATTCTGACTCTTCACATGACTCGATTCAAGTATTTGATTTACTTGATCGTGCCATGTCTTCCTCGGGCATCCACTCCTTCTTATTCAATTCTCTTGCACATCATATTTTTTTCACACTCCTTTCTTCGTTCATTCGCTATATATGCTCAAACCATCTAAGCGTCCCTTTCTTAATTATATTCATTCCGCTTACATCAGCCAAACGTTCTTTCCGTCACAGTATATCACAATACAGTCATATTTGGTTTTACACGCACCTATGTCTTAAGGATCTCATTTTCACAGCTTTTAGTCCACTTTCATCCTTCCTCTGATAGTTCCATCCCTCACTGCCATACATCAGGGTTGGTATTAACACTCCATTGTGGACTGCTAGTTTTCTCACATTTCTATAAATAATCTGTTCAGTGCTATCAGATAAACAAAACAAAAGCCCATACACGAGCATATCATTTTATAATGTAATCACAAAACTCGCAAAGGGCTTTAGCCTCGTTTAGACAACCCGCAACTAGCGTATGAGGCGTTTCCAATTAGCAAATAAGTAAGTAAATAGTTGAATACATTATTATAAGCACAATTGATTGCAGACGTATTATGACCTTTCGACTGCCAAACCCAAAATGCCATCGTTGTATCAATATGTTATACTACCAATCAAATAACAACCCACAACGATAAGAGGAAAAAGATAAATATTAATATATGGAAAATGAGATAACCATACTTCATTTTTAAATAGCAGGTACCTCTACATACACAAGCTATATGTATGTATTGGTACAAGTCTAGTATTTACGTACGAGTATTCAATGATCCATTTTTTTTAAAGTAAAAAAAAACGAAGAACACGCAAAAACGTGACTAACCTTTCCAGTTGTTAAAAACAAACCACTAATCCAAAAGGGCTGATAATGCTAACATATTTGACCGGTCGGTAGTTGAGTGGAGAACGCGTCGGATTCCCACCCGGGCGTCGTGCGTTCAATTCCTCTGCTGGCTAAGTCCTCCATCATTGCACAAGCAACATCTTCCGCTTTTTATGATGGCAGTAGGAGTTTTTCAAATATTGTCAGGTTATTCGTAATCCGGGAATATTTGTCTTACTTAAAAAAATAAAATAATAATAGTATATGATAAACATATGTGTACCAACATAACAAAAAAAAATCGATAGTCAAATGTACACAGCCCGCGAAAATTCAAAATTCACCATTTATTTTGAACAGGCCGTATATCATACAACGGTATATCTTGTTTTTTATATAATATGCGTTTGCGTTCATAGATTGTTTGTGAAACAAAAAAATCTAATAAGTAATCCACCTGGTAAAAAAGATAGATCTTTTGACAATGTTAAATATGGTACCTTAAGCATTAATGAAAATGAAATAACAACTTTGTATAAGACCACTGATTTTATTTTTTTATGACCAACCGGTTTCGCTTAGCCTAAGCATCATCATCTTTTTTTATTTAATTTTATGTTTTGTTCTCCCTCTGTATGTATGAGTATATATATAACCACACACTGTGTATTTTTTTAATATTTTAATTTTGTACCCTGACTTTGGCGGCCTCCATAGTCGAGTGGTTAGACGCTCCACTACGAACTTGAAGGTTGCGAATTCAAACCCGGCGCGCGTCAATAATTTATATTTAATTAATATGTGTTATAACCCTTCTAAAAAAAAAATTAAAAAAATACTTGCATTCCCGGGTTACGAATAACCTGACAATATTTGAAAAACTCCTACTGCCATCATAAGAAGCGGAAGATGTTACTTGTGCATTGATGGAGGACTTAACCAGTGTAAAAACTGAACGCATTTAATTCGTAAATAATAATAAAAAGTATATTAGGTAGATACTCTTAGTATCGCCCTGGTGAAAGACCACCTTTCAGAATCGAAACGATGCTTGAAATGGCATTTAGCCGTGTTTGGTGACCAGATCTGAATAGCCAAGTACTTCTCAACCTTCCTCTTTCCCATCTCCTTCCCTTCCTCACTGCCTTCAGTCTCACAACATACCCCAACTGGGGATGACATAGTCTCACTGGTTCTAGACGGTTTGGAGCGAGCAGTTGGGACTCTTGTGCGGTATTTACTATAAAAAAGGCTAAGCAAAACCGGTTAGTTATAATTTTTTTAATGAAATCTGTGGTCGTGTACAAAGTTATTATTTCATTTTCATTAAATGTGTTAAACCACAATGTGATTGCTTTCAACATTTTATTTTGAATCGTCAATATTTAATTGAAATCGTTAGTTATAATCGATCCATTAGTAAACAATATAATATTTGGTATTTTTTCATCTGAAATACTGTAAGCCCATAAGGAGTATTTTAATAATGTAGTTCCTGGATTTAGTTTATACTGTTTTCCCAGAAGTCGGTTATCCTTTTGTAAGCCTTAAGTAATAATCAAGTTGTGCCTAAAAATATTTCCCTTTGGCTTCTAAGCTGAAGAGGACTTAAAGAAACTGTTTCTTTATATCTTCTAATTGAATTATTCTTAGGATTTTTTTACGAAACTTTATAAAACAAAAAGATTTATATGGTATATATTAAAAATAGATAGTAGATATCAGCATCGATCATTGCTAGCCGTCAAGTTTATTTAAGATTTGTAAATCATAAATAACGCCATGCTTATTTTAGACTTCAACAGTAATGAATAACGCATTTTGCAAAGTCTAAGTAATATCCAGAAAATTCCAAAATTTTAAGGCATTACGTTTCTAAGCTTTGACTTCAACTGGTGGGGCAAATTTGAAATATCTTTTAATGCAGAAGCATTACTTGTTCAACGCTAAAATTGCAAAATTATGTGCCGTTTATACTGCTTATATTAAAGCAATAGTAGTCCTGAAATAAATATGCAAACAAGCTGATGGCAAAACTACACTTGTCAATAAATATTAATGCCTTAAATTTCAGAGAATGATTTTTTCAAATATATTTTTTAGTGAACGTAAAAACCCGATGTCATGTATGCATTATTAATGTATTTGTTTGTACCATTATTTAGGCCTTACACATTACACACATGTCTCCGTGGTCGAGTGGTAAGACGCTCAAAACAGGCATGCGCAAAAAACTTGAATTTAATTAATATGTGTCATATGTGTTTAATTCAGATTCAATAATACTCGTTTAAAGTGTATTTGCGGAACGCTCCAGAGTGGTAGAAACTATACGTATCGCCGTGGTGAAAGACCACCATTCTGAATCGAAACGTTGGTTGGTTGGTAGAAATTGGCTTTAGCCGAATTTGTGACCAGAATTAATTAGCCAGGTACTTCTCAACCTTCTTCTTCCCTATCTCTTTTCTTTCCACAACATACCCCAATTGGGGATGCTATAGTCCCACCGCCAACTGGCTCGACAGTTTGGAGCAATTGGTACTCTGGTGTGGTATTCACAATAAAATTAAAAAATAACATATTATCAGTACAGTTTGCATAATACAGCAATGCAGTATTATAAAATGCAAATACAAAGCAAATCATAAACGGTAAATTATACTTAAAATAAACAAAAACACAGAAAAAGAATTTCAAAAAAATCAGTTACAAAGAAGGAAAAGTTTAGTTGACATACGAATCATTCAATCAATAAATTTCAAAAATATTATTCAGTGTTTATTCTTATAAAAGCTTAAATATGGGTATAACATATGTTAAATATAAGCTTACTCTACTCAGAAATTTCGCAATACAGCCTGTGGTGAACTATCAATCATCTATCTAAGGTATTGGTGAATTGCTGTTGAGATCATTAGAAATAAACACAATAAAAAATGATAAATAAATCAAAATTACTGAATCTGGTTTGAATTGAACTAAATTAATGTTTTTTTCACTAGTATTCAATTAAGTATTACTTTGGCAATACCATTTTCATTGGAGATAAATCCCTTCTTCGATGGCAGATATGTCAACAACTGCTTTTATGATCTTGCGATTTTAATCAGTTATTTAATTTATATAAATTAAGGGTCGGCACCCAAAAATACACAAATTGTGGCTTTCTTATAGAATTAATCCTACAGATGATGTATCTGTTCACTTTAAGCAGGTAGTAAGGCAAATGTAAAAAAAATGACTGCAAAAGATATTTGACAAATACGCCATAAAGATATTTGACAGATTACCAAATAATTTTTAATAAAAAGAAAGTATATTTTTAAAAATAAATTACAAAAATACACACTCTTTTAGCTTCCTAGTACAAGCAATACTATAAATAATTCATCTTTGAATTTTTACAGGTAGTTAGAAAAATGTCTAAGGTTTCCAGTGAATGCAAATTTAATACAATAATCTTTTAAATTATTCATGAAAAGGAAATTTAGGTAAAACGTTCGAAAATAGCTAAGCTGTTTTTAAAACTGGAAATTTAACTGACATTTTAATTTGTTTTTCATAGAAATCAAAAGATTACAGCATAAAGATTTTATTCACTCTAAAACCTTTGACATTTCCCTAATTTATAATTAAATTTGAACTTTTTATTGTTTCTAATTTTGTAATCGTTAATTCTTGTTGGAATTAAATTTTAACGGTGAATAAAACCAAATTATCTTTTATTCCACTTTTTTATTATTAAAAGAGTGGAATAAAGTTATAAATTCATTTTATTAAATCATGATAAACTTTGTTTAAAACCACTTTTTTTTTCTATATTTTGTAGACCAGCTTCGGAAGCACCCTTAAATTTTTAAGGAAATAAAATAATATTTAAATAATTTTTAAAATTTTTTGAAAGGAAAGGGTGCTTTGAAAGGGAAAAAAATTGAAAAAAATTTTTAAAAATTTTTTTTTTATTTTAAGGGCCGAACTTTTGGGTATATTCCCCTTAATAAATTTGCAAATGTGTAGTTTTGCTTTTTAAAGAAAAAAAAAGCCTTTTTTTACTGAGGCTTAAAAATTTGATTTTTAAAAAATTGGTTAAAAAGAATATTCAATTGCACAACTAAAACTGGGTTTCAGGTATAGCCTTTAAAAAACACAAAAACAAAAAGATTTTATTAACAAAAAAAAAGGGACCCCTTTAAAAAGGGTTTTACAGTAAAAAGTTGAAGAATGTGATAAAATCATAAAGCGTTTTTTGGGGGGACCGAAAAAAGTTTCCCCTTTTTAGCATTAGGGGGTAGCAGTCTTTTTCCCTTTTCTTTTTTGATTTTTTTTTTTTTCCCTTTGGGGTTTTTCCCCAAACCTTTGGCCGCTGCTCCCAAAGGGTGATAAGTATGTATTTTCATCTTTTATGCCATCTTTGCTCGTGTGGCGTGGTTTTCCTTTTCATTACGTACAAAAAATTACCGTCGTTGCGACGAAATATGCATGTTAACTTTGCACCTAAAATGTTTGCCTTACATTTATTTTTTA
>JAGWCC010000861.1:0-121788 GCA_022651775.1 Drusus annulatus
ATTCATTTGAATTAAATTTAAAACAAATTTTCAAACTTTGATAATGGCCTTGAACGTCGAAACAGCAGTAAAAAAAAATTAAAAATAGCAGAAGTTAAAATTCAGTAAAATGGTTGGGTTTGCAAGGATTTGGATGAAAACATGAAGGTAAGAACTCAAAAAATTATCAGTTCGAAATTCAACATTTGTTGTGGACGTGTGTGGTCTGTCCAAAGTAGGGTCAATTATACCTTACCTCGGATATATTGATCAAACCTTTTCAAATATCGAAATGATTTTCACACTTCTGCGGATTTCCTATTCAGTGATCTCGAAGATCTTTTTTTGTCCGGAAACTACAACTTTTGAGAAATGTAAGAGCCCTAGACATATTTTTGTATAATAATATTTTACTCTGCATATTTTTGCCTTGAAATCCGATTTCAAATTTTCGTGTTCAACGCGTGGTTTTATTTTAGTCCGTAAAATAACTTGGCCTAAATAAAGTTGGTTTCAAAAAAACAAACAATATGAATTTACATAAAATATTGTTTAATTATGTAAATACTGAAAACCTCCAACTATTGCGTCACTATGAAATGCCTTTATTAAATTACATAATTTGTAATTTATGTTTATCTTTCGTTTTCAAGCAAGCGATTTCAATAGAACTTTCCATGGTACAGCATGTCTTTAAAACTGATTTTCGAGCAAAAAATTATAATAACACTAATATATTCTCGTACTCAGTAGTTCAATATTAGGTATATTTCCCGTAAACTTTATTCTCATTTTTCTTAAATCACCTTCTCAGTTGACGTTTTGCCTATTTCATTTCATATTATCTGTCTCTCCCTCTCTGTTCCTTTTTTACAATTTAAATGTTATTCTTTTGTTTTCTTACTGTTCTCTTATTTTATTTTTATATACACCCACTTTGTTTTTTTTGTTTAGTTTAATTTTGTACCTTGACGATACGACTAAGCGAAACCGGACGGTCGTAAAAATTAAAATTAAATCTGTGGTCTTATACAAAGTTATTATTTCATCTGCATCTAATATATTCAGTTTTCGTTAAGCTACTGGATGTTAGCCTTTTTTCAAAGTGTATACCGCACAAATGCTCCCAATCGTCTGGAGCTAGTGAAACTAAGACATCCCCAATCTGAGTATGTTGTGAGGCTGAATGTAGTGAGGAGAGGAAGGAGATGAACAAGAAGAAGGTCGAGAAGTATCTGGCTATTCAAATATGGTCACCAAACACGCCTGAAGCCATTTTAAGCAAGGTTTCGATTCTGAATGGTGGTCTCTCACTAGGGCGATACTCAGAGTAACTACTACTGAAAATATACAATTTATTATTTTATATGAATTAAATGTGAAATAACACATATTGATTTAATACCTTACCAGTCTTATGGAACCATTTTGACGTTGTATATTGCGATTATACTCGTAAGCAGTGGCGGCTCGTGAGTTTTTAGTGTGCTACAGTGCTAAGATTGAAAAATACGATATTGTTAGTGTTGTTGTAGCCGAAAATGATTTTCATTTTTTTTCAACTTTTTATTTTTTGTATGAAAATTTTCAGGATTTTTCAGTTTTGATGGTGCACTGCACGGATTTCTGAAAAATCTTCTTGATAAAAAAGTTGAAATGTTTTCGATAAAAAATAATAAATGTTTTCGGCTACAACAACATCAATGACGACGTTTTTTATCAATTTTACCACTCTAGCACACAAAAAAGTCACGAGCCGCCACTGCTCAAATATGGTAAAATACATAAAATATTAGTTTGAAAGACTAGTTACAAAATACAAATTTGCTAATAAGATCTTTATCCTTACATGATTTTAATATATTTTCCATGTACCTAGATAACACATAACATATTTATTTATTTATTTATTTATTTATTTATTTATTTATTTATTTATTTATTTTGGATGATTTTTATAGCGCCGTTTTATGTGTGTACACCGTCTTATCACTCCTAGCACTCGCCTTCTTTCTGGTAGCCTCTCTTATCGAACGACAGCTATCATCTGGGCAATCTTTACCCCGCAGGCTGTAGTTCGAAATTTCTCGCCGAAACTGCTCTCGTATGTCACGTAAGTCAGCAGAGCTGTAAAGTGCGGTGTCTTCCTTTGCTACGCCTTTCATAAACATACCCCTGGATAGGGTAATAAAATGCAGTATTCTCGCTCCATTATACTGAAAATCCGGAAGCTCCAGAATTTTTCGCTCAGTCAATTTAAAATGGCCATCTCACCCATTATCACTGTATTTACAATTGGACGTAGTTATGCGGAAACCATCCAACCCCAAAAATATAAAACTGAGAAAAAAGCGTTTGAAAATATGACGATAAAAAAGCATTAATATGCGTAATCGGCATTTTTAAAGTGAGTATCAGTACGCAGTACGAGCGTAATGAATAGGATCAAGAAAGGGACGCTTAGATGGTTTGGACATGTAGAGCGAACGAACGAAGAAAGGAGTCTGAAAAGGATATATGATGCGAAAGTGAATGGAAGAAGTAGTCGAGGACGCCCGAGAAAGACATGACACGATCAAGTAAATCAAATACTTGAATCGGGTCATGTGAAGGGTCAGAATAACAGAAGAGTATGTATGAGACGGTGTATGAATGTAAATTAAGCAAGGAGTGTGTGCCAAGACAGAGTTATATGGCGGACCGTCCTCTCTGCCTACCCCTGCGGAGAAATGGCGTGATGGTTAGTTAGTTAGTTAGAGTGTCAGTGTTTTTTTTTCTTTACGACGATCATTATAAGTGGGTAATTTATAATCTAACAATGTGTTTATTAAAATTTAAAAAAATTATGTCATTCTACATATTAAAATGTTTTAAAATTCAATTTAAGTCAAATATCTGCAATGTGCGTTAGTATAAAAAATATGTACTAAAAATATATTGCATTTGGAGCTTGGATGTTTTCAGCAGATATAAATCACAAATTTATCTATGGGAAAACATGTAAATCTCGATTTTGGCAAACTGTAGATTGGGCGCTTTCTACTACGTCCAATTATAATTAAGAGTTTTTTTTTTTTAAATATTCTGCTTTTACTATTCAGGGGTGGCACCATTCGAGGCCTTGGTCCTGGAAGACGAGATTTTCATCCCTCGAGTTGGGAACATAAATATTCGAAAGCTTTCAAATTAAATTTGATTTAAGTATAATCAATTCCATATACGTTTTCGTCCTTGAGTTTACTGTTCTGGGAGAAAAGTAAAACAGACTTAGCGTCGTAACGCCGAGTCCCTTGAAGGAGATCCTATTTCACGAAAGCGAACGAGAATGTAATAAAGTTGATTAGCCAATCAACTGGAATTGAGAAAGATAAACATTTACAAGATGGGTGGTAATACCAGTGTTTTTTTTGTGACAAGAGGATCTCGAACAAATATTTTAGAGCTTAAAGTGTCTTGCAATGTGGTCGTTGGAAAATCTAAGTCAGTAGCTTTTCATCTCGATTTTCCGGGAAGTTCGGAGATCGTTTGTTTTTTATAAAGCACAACGCGTTATCAAATCCTGTACTTAGTATAAATGGATAAAGAACAGAATAATTTCTCTCAAATAGCATCATGAAGCAAAGAGATCTTTTGAATCGGCATGGTTACACACTCAGAGCAATAATGTACCAGGAGGGAGTGCTAGTGTTTTTTTTTTTACATGGATACCGCACAAGAGTCTCAACTGCTCCCAACCGTCTAGAGCCAGTGAGATTATGGCATCCCCGATAGTGGTATGTTGTGAGGCTGAAGGTAGTGGGGAGAGGAAGGAGATGAGGAAGGGAAAGGTTAGAAGTTTCTCCCGGGATATTCAGATGTGTTATGATATATTTTAATTAAATAAAAAATATATTTGCGCACGTCGAGATTTGAGCCCGTCATCTTTAGATTCGTAGTCGAGCGTGTCAACCACTCGATCACGGAGGCCATCATTAAATGTTCAAGGAGTTGAAATTAAAATCGGTAATACATCACACTTCTATGCTTCTAACACGTTCAGTGGAAGTCCCCTAAATCCTCGCCATCGAAGATTGCAATCCAGGAGAATATCGCCCTGTCAGCGTTGGACATAATTTGACAATAACCTAACGTAGTAACGTATGGGCGGTGTTCGGGACAGATGGTCGATAGGGCTCCGAACCCGGAGCCCGGGGGTGGCCGGGGGCGGCTCGGGGGCAGCTAGGGTCTTGGCGCCGGTCCAAATGGACGCCCGCACTTGACAGCGAATGATAACTCGCTTGAAGCCTTAAGCCTTAATATGTGCCTTAATCTACGGCCACCACATTCAGCAGTGAATAGAGCATTTGTGATCAGTTTGGTGGATCAAGCCATGCAGACTACAGTCGAAGTAACCAAAATGATAATGGATCCGATAATATAATAAAATTCATGAAATAATATAATCTATTCTGACGACCTTCGTGGATCAGTGGTAAGACGCTCGACTACGAATCCAGAGGTCGCCGGTGTGAATCCGGCGTGGGCAAATAATTTTAATTTAATTTATAACACATTTGATTGAAACAAAATAAAATTCAGTATATTTGCGGCACGTTCCAGAGTGGTAGATACTCTAAGAACGATCCCTGGTGAAAGACCACCATTCAGAATCGATACGTTGCTTGAAATGGCTTTAGCCGTGTTTGGTGACCAGATCTGAATAGCCACGTACTTCCCAACCTTCCCCTTCCTCATCTCCTTCCCCTCCCCGCTACCTTCAGCCTCGGAGGCCGTGGGTTCAAACCAGGCGTTCACAAATAACACTAATTCAATTTTTTTTTTATTTTTATATGAATACCGCACAAGAGTCTCAACTGCTCCCAACCGTCTAGAGCCAGTGAGACTATGGCATCCCCAAGTAGGGTATGTTGTGAGGCTGAAGGTACTGAGGAGGGGAAGGAGATTGGGAAGAGGAAGGTTGGGAAGTACCTGGCTCTTCAGATCTGGTCACCAAACACGGCTATAGCCATTTCAAGCAACGTTTCGATTCTGAATGGTGGTCTTTCACCAGGGCGATACTTAAAGTATCTACCACTCTGGAACGTGCCGCAAATATACTTTTTATTATTTTTATATAAATTAAATGTGTTATGACACATATTAATTAAATAAAAGTTATTGGCGCACGCCGGGTTTGAACCCGCGACCTTTGGATTCGTAGTCGAGCGTCTTACCACTCGACTATGGAGGCCGTCGATAATAATTAACTAACTTACTAACCAAAGAGGACGGACCGCCATACAACTCTGTCTTGGCACACACTCCTTGTTTCATTCGCATTCATAACTCGTCTCATATATATACTTTACTGTTATTCTGACTCTTCATATGCCCCGACGCGAGTATTCGATTCACTTGATCTTGCCATTTCTTCTTCAGGCGTCCCCGACTTCTTATTCTTTTAACATGTGTCAAACACATTTAATTCGTATTAAATGATATATTGTATGTTATATTTGCGGCACGTTCCAGAGTGGTAGATGCTCTTAGTATCGCCCCGGTGAAAGACCACCATTCAGAAACGAAACGTTACATAAAATAGCATTGAACGTGTTTGGTGACCAGATCTGAATAGCCAGGTAAGTACTTCCAACCTCCTCTTCCCCTTCGCCATGTCCTTACCCTCCCACAACTACCTTCAGCCTGCGAATTGAGCGATTTAACAATTAATTCCATTGAAGCGTTCTCCGTGAAGGGTCAAGTTACATCCCGTGATTTTTCATAGGAAATAGAATTAAAATAGATTCTGAATAACTACCTTTTTTAACGTTGTAGTTACAGTTATAAATTAGATAAAAATTATTAAGTAAATTACCTACCTTATATTATTCCTTTGATAAAAGTATACTTCCACATATTCTCTCCCTCTCCTGCACTAAAGGGTAATTCCTCCAAATCCACTTTTACGTAATTTTTACAAAACGTTACCCCAAACATCAATCAATAATAAATAGGTTTTGTCACTCAAACTGATTCTCCGCCAAAGCGTTACATAATGTGTAAAAAATATTGAAAATATAACAATAAAATTTTACCACAATTCATTTTATTTTGTGACAATATTATTAAATCCTTGTCACGACATGAAAAAAATTGTGCATTAGCACCATCTAGCGGATGGAGTTCCAACGAATATCCACCTTTTATGAGAATATAATCTTCAGCTATTTATTTTCCATATTTTACCTTAAGTGTAGTTTTAATGAATGATAATATAAGCACGAGAGGTTACAATATTTTTAATCATTTATCTATCTCGTTAACATATTCTCATTTCTAAAAAGATACAAAAACCACCAACACCTATAAATAAACATTATGTATTTAGCAATGATTCTAACCAGCAGAATTTTTCAAGTGTACTTTTTTGTCGGCAGATGTCACTGACATCTTCATCTATCTTCACATTTTATTTTCATATAAACGAAATAGGTATGTACTATGTATTTATTACCCCCAACTGCATGAAATACTTATTTTAGGTGGTAGGTAAAATTATTTATACATACTAAATAATAATTTGAAGTTTGGAGCAACAAACACAAAATGTCTTATTTCATGTATAATCAAAATCTTATTAGAAATATCTACATTTGCATAAAAACAGATAGATAAAGATGATCTTGACCTTTAAGTTTCGTGGAAGAGATTAGAGATTTTTCTGACCAGAGGTTGAAATGGAACGAATACATGATATTTTTACTAAAGAAAATCTATTTGAGCTAAGAATTGTGAAAGCATTTTCAAACTATAATTTTTTTAATAGTAAATACCGTACAAGATTCTCAACTGCTCCAAGCCGTCTGGAGAAATTTATAGAAAGGGGTCCATAAAATAACTTTTTTTTTTTCAACTAGTGCTTATTTCGTGAATGGTAACACTTAGCTCATGTCTGATTTGACAGATAATTAGTTTTATCCTTCCGCTGAGCGAATATGGTTGTGTATACGCTTGAACAACGCTGGGAAATATTGCGACATTACTTTGAAAATCATGGTAATGTTGCAGAATGTGTGCGAAAATTGCGTACGGTTTTTGGAAGAAGAGAAGCACCGTCAGCTCCGTATGTTCGTTATCTTGTGAAAAAAGTGAAAGAAACTGGCATCCTCATCGATAAACCAAAGCGTGAAAAGCCAAAAACAGTGCGTACACCCGAGAATATCGATGCTGTGGCAGAAAGTGTGCGTGAAGCGCCATCAACATCAATTCACCGTCGTTCTCAACAATTGAACATTTCGGAGACATCATTGAGACGAATTTTGCATAAAGACCTTGGTATGACGCCATACAAAGTCCAATTGGTTCAGGAGTTGAAGCCAACTGACCATCCAATGCGTTTTCGCTTCGCTGAGTGGGCCTGCGATCGACTTACAGAAGATGCCGATTTTGCCAAAAAATCATCTTTTCGGATGAAGCTCATTTTGATCTTGGCGGGTATGTAAACAAGCAAAATTGTCGTATTTGGGGCACAGAAAACCCGCACGCATACATTGAAAAGCCGGTACACCCAAAACGAGTCACTGTTTGGTGCGGATTTTTGGTCCAGAGGCATAATTGGGCCATTTTTCTTTGAAAATGAGCAAGGAGTGGCCGTTACAGTCAATGGCGATCGTTATCGGGCCATGTTGAACGAATTTTTGTTCACAAAAATTGAAGAGGAGGATATTGGCAACATTTGGTTTCAACAGGACGGCGCTACGTGCCACACAGCCGAAGCTACACTCGATGTTTTGCGCCCTGTTTTTGAAGATCGCATTATCAGCCGCAGAGCTGATGTCGTTTAACCACCTCGGAGCTGCGATTTGACACCGTTGGACTATTATTTGTGGGGTGCCCTCAAAGATAAATGTTACGCCGACAAGCCAGAGACAATTGACGCTTTAAAGGACAATATTCGTGAAGCCATTGGTGAAATACAGCTGCACACAATCGATAATGTGCTTAAAAATTGGACCGATCGTGTAGGCTACTGCATGACCAGCCGAGGCAGCCATTTGAATGAAATTATTTTCCATTATTAACCGGAAGGATTGTACTTATAAATAAAAAAAGAAATTTGAGAAAATATTCAGTAGTTTTTTTTTTATAGCATTTTCAAAAAAAAAAGTTATTTGGCGGACCCTTTATATATTATTTATATGAATTAAATGTGAAATAACACTAACTAACTAACAAACTAAATATCACGGCGTTTTCGCGTAGGGTTAGGCAGAGAGGATGGACCGCCATACAACTCTGTCTTGGCACACTTCTTGCTTCATTCATATTTATACATCGTCTCATACCAATACTTTTCTGTTATTCTGACTCTTGACATGGCCCGACTCAATTATTTTTATTTTTTTTATGAGACAAGTATTCGATTTACTTGATCGTGTCATGTCTTTCTCGGGCGTCCCCGACTTTTTCTTCCATTCACTTTCACGTCATTTATTCTTCTCACCTCTTTTCCTCGTTCATCCGCTCTACATGGCCAAACCATCTAAGTATCCCTTTCTCAATCCTACGCATTACGCTTACATCAGCCTTGCATTCTTTCCGAAATAACACATGTTAATTAATTTAAATTTACTCACGCTCGCCAGGATTTAAATCCGCAATCTCTGGATTTGTGATCGAGTGACTTGACCACTCAACCACGGAGACTGTCAAAAAACTAATTGTATATTAGAGAGATTAGATACAACCCCATTTTGTATTTTCATCCACCAGACCACCGATTTTTTTAGGGAGAAGTCGATTTAGACGGTTGTTGATGGTATCACATATTTCTCTCATTTAATTAATTCTGGCGTCCCACAGGGATCGGTTCTGGCTCCAACTTTGTTTTTGTTGCACATCACCCACCTTTTGCCATGTCCACGAATACATTGTTACGCGGATGACAGTACAGTCCATGATAGTTTTGTTGTTTGAAAAGCCCCCTAAGGGCACATAAACTACAACGGCTTTGAAGCAGAGAATGGATGATTACCTCGAGATGATTTTCTCTTGGGGTAAAAATAATCTCGTCGAATTTAATGTTTCAAAGACCCAATCATGTCTGATTACGACTAAAAGGGATCGTGGTGACAATTTAGTCTCCATCAACAGAAGTAATATTCCCAACAAGCCTTCCATTGGCATGCTTGGTGTAATCTTAAGTGACCAGCTGAGGCACGGGGGCTCCATCGAAGCCAGAGTAAAGTGAGCCTCTCAGAAGTTGAGCGTACGTAATACAGGTCTCGCAGATACTTTGATAGTACACAACTGCTGACCTTTTACACATCACAAGCACCCCGTTGTTGAATTTTGCAGCCACCTCTGGTCTAGAGCCCCCAAATACCTGAAAAAATCCTTTACTCTGTGCAGAAATGGGCGGTCTGTAGATAGATTCTCCTATCTTAACAAACGGATTGCAATCTTTGGAGCACAGACGTCGGGTTGGAATGCTGTCATTGTTCTATCGGTATTTCAATGGAAGATGCTCCGAGTAACTTGCGTCATTAGTCGGGAAACTTTCCAAACGCGCACCCAACATTTACATACGATTAACAATCAACACATGAGCAAGGATCGTTTCCATGACCCGTTCTTGTTTCCTTCCTCCTGCAACATGGACCTCTTCAAAATCCAGGTTTACTCATTCCTTTCCTCAAAAAGACTGTTCACACAGCATCCTCAAATATGTCTACTCGGTGAATTTAATGTTAAAAGGCAATCAAATTTACCCTGCATCCCGGTACAACTCTGCGGAACTACACTCGTATAAGTCACGTAGATTGCGAAGCTGTGAAGTGCAGTGGAGTGTCTTCTCGTGCTTTGTATTATATCAATCTTCGGCTGAGTTATCAATTGGATGATCTTGTTCATAATTTAACGAAGACATGGAATTTCCTTCTTTAAAATTTTAGTTTGATCCTTAATTTTTTATTTTTTTTTTAAATCTGTAGGTTTTTAAATCCATTTTAACAACTGCTCGTTTTTAAAACATATTTACCTGAATTAAGTTACTTGATTTTACTAGTTGTAAGTACTTTCAAAATATAAAAGACAGGCTAGATAAGTACTTGAATTCCCGGCTAGAGTACCTAATATAAAAAAGCCTGATTGATGGGACGAACCATCGACGTTCCTTCTTATAATTTAATTATTATAAGTGGACCACCAATAATCGTTTACCATCACTTGATATAGGATAAAAAACTATATAAGTACTATGGCCTTCACAAATATATTTGGCACATTTTAAACCCCTAAAAAAATTGTTTATTTCAATGTTATAATGGTTTAGAAGCAACCATAGTAACATTTTAAAACATCGTGTGGCAATCAGTGGAATATTATTTTGAACGATATTTCATTATCTATTTAATAACAATAAATTCGTGGTAATACACGGTTCAAATCAAATAATCCGATTTGTTGTGCATTGCATATTACGATTCTAAACATAAAAAAATTTCCGAGTCCGGTAAGAAACGTTCCCCACTCTGTACGTAACTGATTAAAATACAAATAAGTACACTTGTGATCACGAATCAGTACATTAATCAGTGTTATAAAATACGATGACACTCATCTTGTTACCAACTCAACCTTTAGCTGATACTTGGCACGATTTGAAGTACATTCCTTGGAAATTATTAATGATGGATTCAAATAACCTTGTTGGAAACCTGTCGAACTTCTTTTTTTTTTTTTACATGAATACCGCACAAGATTCTCAACTGCTCCCAACCGTCTAGAGCCAGTGAGACTATGTCATCCCCAATAAGGGTATGTTGTGAGGCTGAAGGTAGTAGGGAGAGGAAGGATATGAGGAAAGGGGAAGGTTGGGAAGTACCTGGCTATTCAGATCTGGTCACCAAACACGGCTAAAGCCATTTCAAGCATCGTTTTAATTCTGAATTGCGGTCTTGGCTAGATTTATAATGAATGGAGATAGATCTGAGCTCGTGGAAACGGGGTATCGACAATTATTCATCATATATCAGGCAATACCTAGCGACTATTGCTAAAAAAACAATCAGCAAATAAAATAATATGTGGTATAAAAATAATTATAAAAGCCAGTAATTTTGATTTTGTGCGAAATTTTTGTTAACGATGTTTATCGATTTGTAGACAACTTCATCTATAGAGCGAAGGAGCTCGATAAACTAACCATATTTTAGTTGATGTCGACTTTCAAATGTATTTGGCGATTTGCGGTCGTACTAGCGAGTGTCGACTAATCACTGATAACATTGATATAAACATTTATCATTTTAGTGTTTATAAATTTAAACTTCTTCGTGCTAGACCTCCTGAGCTTAACTATTATTTCACTTTGAAAATTTGTTGATTTGAATGAACACCAAATCATTTTACCATACAATAAAATACCTTCTTCACCTGAATCGTACTCATAATGGACATTCCGAACTTACTTAACCAAGGTTCTACAAATATAACAATCGACAAACCACGCGTGTAATATTTTGAAACGTGTTCTCTGTTAATCTACCAAAAAATACTTACCTTCCTAGTACTCAATGCAATAACTACTTCACATTCAGAATGTAAACACTTCAAGGAATTTTGAGTAAGGATGTGTTAATTTTGCAAATATTATAACTCTTGGCAAGACCTCTCTATATAGAAGATGCAGTAAAACTACAAAAACACATGGAAGATTCATTCAATTTCAAATTACCAAATTCTGTAGACGTGTTTTATTACTGATGCATAGAGAAGATAAACACGAATGTTTTTTTTTTTAATGATGAAATACAAGAATAGTTTAGAAACCGAAGATTAATACATATATCAAAGGACTCCTACAGTTATTTGTAGAAAAGTGAAGTTCATAACTTGAACATGAACACGGGCGTGACACGGAATGCAAATGAAACAAAAAAATCTTATTAAGGATTGTTTTACGGACTCACGATCGTACGAAATGCTTGAATGTGTTTTTGTTTATTAGAAAAAGTATTTAGTACACCGTGCACTGAACAGATATACCGAGAAGTATGACGTTTACCGGGTTGAAAGAAAACGGTGGTAGCTAATACATAACACCTCCCGACTCCTGTCTGGAATATTTTTGATGAGTGAAAATTTTTGATCTATTTCACCAAAAGTGCGAAAAAAATGAGCTAAGTTCGGGCACTCTGACACACCCATAATACACTTCTGTCGATTTTTTTGTATGTTTTGTAAATTGATGAATACTGCACAAGAGCCCCAAATGCTCCCAACCGTCTGGAGTCAGTGGGACTATGGCATCCCCAATCGGGTTGAAAGTAGTGAAGAGAAGAAGAAGATAGGGAAGAGAATGGTTGAGAAATACCTGGCTATTCAGATCCAGTCACCAAGCATGGATAAAGCCATTTCAAGCATCGTTTTGATTCTGAATGGTGGTCTTTCACCAGGACGAAACTTGAAGTATCTGCCACTCTGGAACGTTCCGCAAATAAGCCACGTATTATTGTATACGAATTGAATGTGTGATACATAAAACGAGTACATATTAACTAAACATAAATTGTTTGCACACGCCGGGATATGAACCCACGACCTCCGGATTGACAGTCGAGCGTCTTAACCACTCGACCACGAGGTATTTTAAAAAAAAAGTAAAAAGGAAAGACAAACATTTCCGGCTTACAAATAATCAGACAATATTTGCAAACTCCTACTGCCGTCATAATAAGCTGAAAGTGTTGTATGTGCAATGATGGAAGACTTAGCTAGCAGAGGAATTGAACGCACAACAACTATATCAACTATAGCATATATCTACTAGGCTCTCTTCAATGACGTCTAATATACATATTTATTTATTTATTTATGTATTTATTTATTTATTTATAAATTAACGGACTAAAGTCCAATTACAAAAATACATATAAAACACGAAATATAAAAAAGAGTAACAGAGAAGGAAAAGCATATAAATTGAAATAAATGAAGCGATGACAAAAATAAGGCAAAATAAACATAAGAGAGAACATTCAAGCCATGGTCTTAGTCAAAGTTTTGGTAGAGTCGTAAAGCATGACGAAAATCATTTAGACTGCTACCAAAAATTTCAAGACCATGGCTTGAGTTAACAAGTCTTGACATTCTGGACATTGGAGAATTATACCCGTAATTAGTATTGTGATGATTGAGGAACAGCAATTCATTGTTTCTGAGTCTACGGCAAGGAATGTTGAACTGGATAAGTTGCAACAGAGAAGGTGAGTCAATAAAACAATTAATAATTTTGTAAATGAAAATTAAATCGAAGTCTTTCCTGCGCTTTTCTAATGAAGACATTTTCAATAATTGTTCAATTTCATCATATATATTTTTAATTCCGCATTATAAATAAATCGATTGAATACATCACCCTCCATAGTTATTTCGTAATAAATCCAATAAATAGATATGCTAATTTAATTGACCAAACATAATTATGAACCACCGTCTTGTTGGTTGAACTTCTGATTGCTGGATGCATAAAAAACGACTTATATTTTTATCTGAAGATGAATCTGCTACATTGTTTAGTGGTCGAATGCAAGAATAAAAAAGCTTTGAAGTGTTAGAGGTCGCCAAACTAGAGGCCCTCTTTATTATAATTAAGGTTTAAGCTCAAAGAAATATCTTTATCAAAATGTTTTCAATATTAAGACATACAAATCCACCTGAGTAATTTGTATTTCAATTAAGTTTTTTTTTTTTTCCAAAAAAAAATTGATGGCCTCCGTGATCGAGTGGTTAAGACGCTTGACTACGAATCCAGAGGTCGCGGGCTTAAATCCTGGCGTGCGCGAAAACAATTATTTGATTGATATGTGTTATACCACATTTGATTCATATAAAATAATATATAGTAGGTATGTTTGCAGCACGTTACAGAGTAGTAGATACTCTAAGTATCGCCCTGGTAAAAGACCACCATTGAGATTCGAAAAGTTGTTTGAAATGGCTTTAGCCGTGTTTGGTGACCGGATCTGAATATCCAGGAACTTCCCGACCTTCCTTTTTCCTATCTTCTTCCTCTCCCCACTACCTTCAGCCTCACAACATACCTTAATTGGGGATGCCATAGTCCCACTGGCTCCAGGCGGTCGTAAACAGTTAAGACTCTTGTGCGGTATTCACTGTAAAATTAAATTTAAAAAATAGGTTAATCCAAATTAAAATATTTAAAAAATATAAATATCATAATTTTGTAAAACCGCACAAAAGCCCAAGCTGCCCAAAGTCAGTGAGACTATGGCAGGCCGTAGTCAAGGGAAGGGGAAGAGGAAGGCGATGGCATGATAAAATATATTTGTATATTTATATTTACTTAAAAAAGACGCTATAGATAAATACTAATACCTTTTTAGTGATCATAACTTGGATTGCCGCTGGAAGTATTGTATTCGGTCCGTCCGACTACTGATCAAACGTAATTCTTACTAGGCTATCCACCACCTAAAATAATGACGGGAAATGCCTGATCCCGTTTAAAAACATAGCCAAAGCTATTTCAAGAATCGTTTTTCTTCAAAATTATGGTTTCTTACCAGCGTGATACGTAAAGCATTTTCCAATCTAGAGCGAGGTGCCAATATACTTTATGCTATTTGAATTAAAGTATACACAGAAGGTTTTTTAAGAAAACATAATTACTTGGTTTTACTATTAACCGCGACCTCTGGGCCAGGACTCAAGGATCTTACCGCTCTGCCACAAAGTCATATCATTCAGATTAAACAGGAAATAAAAACATAACTTGGTGCAAAATTATAACCCGCACTAACGTGTACTTAACAAGTAAATTAATAACTCAAATACAAACCAATGAACGCTTCGAAAACAAAAGAATAGATTTATTGGTCGTTTTGCAAAGCGCCACTCGGGTTTCGAGTATCCGGCAAACATAGAGCGAAGCAGAGTCTATAGCTACTCGTATGTACGGTGTATCCACTTCACAGATAAAGGACACGGATTTTATCATTGTCTTCATTATATCGAATTGATCTGTTTTTTGTTCGAATTTCTCGGAACTGTGTAATTTGGTCTTCACGATCTCAGACCTCATTCTGAACGATGGAAAACAACAAGAGAAGCCTTCAGCGAACACAAAAACCACATTAGTATCCTATCGTAAATTCGTTCCTCCTTGCAGAACGAAAGATATCGTTAATATTAATCAACCTGTTGACATACCGTGTTGAGTTTCGGAACATTACTTGAAATGGTTTTTCCTTGTTTTCTGACTAGAGCTGAATAGCCAGGTTCTTCTAAACCTTCCTCCTCTCAATCTCCTTCCTATCTCCACTTCTTTAATTCACTCCCACAACACTCCCCGAATTGAGAAAACTGTATGACAATTAATGGATAATTTGTATAGCGTACATAATTTTGGATAATTTGTAGAGCCGTTTTTGTGAAAAATAACCTCAAGGGCGCTAGGAGCTAGGCGCATTGGCTCTGGAGAGTTGAAATTTTAGTTGGGACTTTTATACGGAAATACTTAAACATTATCTACATAAAAATTGGACTACACAAAAAAAAAGTTCTAGAACATTATTTTACAGAAGTCACTCATATTCTAAAAGATTTAACTAAACAATGATACTATTCCAGTAGATTTAAGTCATTTTAATAACATATTTAGAAGTTGATAATGAACTCGGGGGAATAAATTCAAACTCAACACGGTGTACAACAAGGATACATTTCAGTACCTTTTTGTATTTCATTTTAATTCCGTAGTCATATTTAACGAAGCCTTGTACGAGTCGAAAAATACTACAAGATTTGCAGGTGATTCTGCACTCATTGCAGATAATATCGCTGATCTGTAAATAACAGTTAAAAAGCTTGACAAACTGTATTGAAATATGTACCTAAAATGAATAAAATTATGAATCCTTACATATTTTACATTTTTTGGACCGAGCATATGTGAAAGATTGCATTTTTGAACTAGATTCTCTCTCTATTCATCGCAAAGTTGTGAATAAGGTTACAACAGGTTCTGTTTTATTATTGTTTTTCAAACGCCGCTTATTGCTTTATGACTAATTAGCGTCGTTCTGTGGGATGAAGCCAACAAACAAAAAACTCCGAAAGAAACATGACCACTTTTCTGAAAAACGTATTGAATGATAAAAATTTTGATGAGACGATATCTACAGGGTAGTGGTCTAGACGTTTGACTTTGAGTCGGAATATTGCGGGTTCAATTTTCGCACAGCGTTGAAATAGGTATTTAAGTTTAATTTTCACAACGAGAGTCCCAACTGCTTCCAACATATCTAGAGTCAGTGGGACTATGACATATCCAATTGGGGTATGTTGTGAGGTTGAAGGTAGTGTGGAAGAAAAGGAGATGGAAGAGGAAGGTTGGGAAGTACCTGGCTATTCGAATATGGTCACTATACACGGCTAAAGCCATTTCAAACAACGTTTCGCTTCTGAATGGTGGTCTTTCACCAGGGCGATACTTATATACTTACGAGTATCTACCACTCTGGAACGTGCCGCAAATATAATATTTATTATTTGATGTGAATTATTGTGTTATGACACATGTTCATTAAACAGAATTCATTTGTGCACGCCGGGTTTGAACCTGCGACCTTTAGATTCGTAGTCGAACGTTTTACCACTCGACCACGCAGACCGTCTAGTTCTAGATTTTGTGATATCGATTGTTAAGTTTGTCAAACAATTGAAAATGTTTTAAGCGATAATTCTATTCACAAAAGTGCATAAATTGTGTCCACACTTACATTATTTATTTATTTTTAAACGATCACAAAACCACGATTATTCACCAAAAATATTATAGAAATTGAAATTATTTATTTATTGATTTACGGAACACCCCTATAAATACACGAAAGAAATCAGACAAAACAAATTAACAGTGTGGCCATGAATTGTTGAAAGGATTTACATTTTTACAATGACCTGGCCACATCATAATTTGGAATGGTATTATTTATTTTACTAGAATTACGAGGTTCCCTAATGCATATAAATTTCTTTTATTTATTTGTTGTTTATCTGCGAGAAGAGGCTTATTGTTTATATGAAGGGAAATATTTTTTAAAAACTTTCCTCCTGTTCAGTTTAAAATAAAAATTGATAGAAATCATACCACTCAACAAAATTATCTAGTTAATTAAAAAACAATTATTTTTTAAGAGCGAGCACGTGTAATACAGGCTTGACGTATACTCAGAATGTGTGGGTATACTCCTATTTATTCGTGCAGATGATGAAGTAACAGTGAAATTCTCTATTAGCTTTTCTACGAAATTTTCATATAAAGGGAGTCTTGTTGCTTTAGACCAGAGACAGCAAAACAGCGCGATGAATTTGATGAACACAAAAAGTCGGGTTGGCTAACCTTGTTTTTCTGAACAGGTTAAAATATATATTATTAATTTGAGCAGGTTTTTTGGAACAACAATCTCAGATATACTCGGCGTAAGAACGTGAACTGGGCGTGGGTAGTTCTTTTAAAAATATCAAAGTCTTCTTCGTAATTAATCGGGAAAATAAGTTAAGGCCTTTTTTTTATAGATTGATTGAGGGTTGTTTTGCAAAATGAGGCTACGAGAAGCCCCTCTCTGTTCTGTTTACCATCTTCTATACCTTTCGAAACCTATAATGAGTTATATTTTGAATCATTTTTGTATGTACATATTACTTATGAAGTACTTTTGATATTTCAGCAATTTTAATATTTTATAATTTTTAAAACATGTTTATTTTTACTTCACAGGTAGAAACTTTAAATATCCCCTGGTGAAACACCGCCATTGAGAATCGAAACGTTGCTCGAAATGGCTTCAGACGTGTTTGGTGACCAGATTTGAATAGTCAGGTACTTCACAATCTTCCTCTTCCCCATCTCCTCCCCATCTCCTCCCCATCTCCTCCTTTTCACCACTACCTGAACATACCCCGATTGAGGATGCCATAGTCTCACTGGCTCTAGACGGTTGGGAGCACTTGGGACTCTTGTGCGGTATTCACTACCCTCCATGACGGCCTCCATGGTCGAGTGGTAAGACACTCGACTACGATCCCAAAGGTTGCGGGTTCAAACCCAGCATGCGCAAATAAATTTTATTTAAACAATATGTGTCATAACACATTTTAATTCATATAAAATAATTTATAGTTTATTTGCGGCAAATTCCAGAGTAGTAGTTACTCTAAGTATCGACATGGTGAAAGACCACCATTTAGAATTGAAACGTTGCTTGAAATAGCTTTACCCGTGTTTGGTGACCAGATCTGAATAGCCAGGTACTTACCAACCTTCCTTTTCCCAATCTCCATCCCCTCCCCACTACCCTCAGCCTCACAACATACCCTATTTGGGGATGCCATAGTCTCACTGGCTCTAGACGGTTGGGAACAGTTGAGACTCTTGTGCGGTATTCATATAAAAAATAATAAATAAATTAATCGCTCTCTAAGTGGTTCATTCCTCGTGTGCAAATTTAAAACAATTAATGATTTGCGTATTATTTTAATCGCTTATTAAATAGATACAAACTATAAATCAAGTGAAATTCAAAGCATATTATTTTATTCATGAAATGAAGAAATTCCTCTAGACTCATTTCATCACTTTAGACGTTCTGTTCATTTTTCACATTTCGATAGCAGCGAGTTTTGCTGGCTAGTACAAGTGCTTATTGATATCAAATCATAAGGCTCAGTTACTATGCCCATACGCCGGACATTTTGACAAATTGACAGCCATCTACTATTCTGTCCTCCATCTGAGACGTTTGACTTTGACGAAATATAAAACCAGCCGCCTTCGTAGTTTCACACCGTCATCATTCATCACTACTAGAATATTACCAGGACCCGGGGGAAAAGCGATGGGCGTGAGATATAAGTGAATTTTCTTGAATTGCGAAGCGGAAGCTGTGTGCTGAAGCGGTCAAAAACTTTTTACGTAATTTCTACCATGGGCCACGTCATGGCGTTGCTGGAAAGGGCTTAAGCGACACTCTGGTCAAAAGTGAGTTAAATATGCAGTAGTGATCAGTTTTTTTTTCGAATGCTCTGACTTTCATATGATTCTGAAGACTTGTGTGGCCCTTCAGCCATGTAAAATATATCTATTATTATTTACGTCTTTATATGATATTTTACTTAATCCAAATATTAGGGATTCAATTATGAGAAGACTTTGAAGACATTAAATTGAATGGGGTACCTACAGTTAATAATCTCGCCTATATCGACGGCCTCCATGGTCGAGTGGTAAGACGCTCGGCTACGAATCCAAAGGTCGCGGGTTCAAAACCGGCGTGCGCCAATAACTTTCAATCAATTAATATGTGTCATAAAACATCTAATTCATGTTAAAATAATAAAAAGTATATTTGCGGCACGTTCCAGAGTGGTAGATACTATCGCCTTTATAAGTATCGCCTTGGCGAAAGACCATTATTCAGAATCGAAACGTTGCTTGAAATGGCTATAGCCGTGTTCGGTGACTAAATCTGAATAGCTAGGTACTTCCTAACCTTCCTCTTCCCAATCTCCTTCCTCTCTCCACTACCTTCAGCCTCACAACATACCCTATTTGGGGATGCCATAGTCTCACTGGCTCTAAACGGTTGGGAGCAGTTGAGACTTGTGCGGTATTCACGTAAAATATATTTATATATAAATATATCGATGCTGGAAAGACGAAAAAAGGTCTTAAGCGACACTAGTAAAAAATAAGGTAATGTGCAATTAAAAAAAAAATGCTCTCACTCTCGTTTGATTCTGAAGACTTGTAGCGCTTCAGCCATCTAAAATATATGTACCATTTCGGAGAAGGCTTGACTCAAGCGACACAAGTTCGGAACCTTTTTAGCTTTTTGTCGCTTCAGGTAACGCGGTGCGAGCATTGAGTTACCTGAGTTAAGTTTTTTTCAAAAATCCAACCAGGTACTGAAGACTTATGAATTTTATTGTAAAACAAAAAAAACTTTGCAAAAATCTGCTTCAGCTCTTTTGGCTTTCGGCGACAATATGTTCAGATTTGTGTTTATCCATAGAATATCCATTTGTTATGGTAGACGAAGCCGGGCAGTGACTACTTGCAGTTGAACAAAATACAATCCCAGGCTCTGGTTTTGAGGATTGGATGTCGAACACCAAGTGAAACGCAAATTAAAATGTACTTAAATGGTTTGTATGTTTAGATATTTGAAAATATATATTTTTATAATTCTAAAGTGATAGGTATATAAGTTCAGTATCGACCGGGCGGGGAGATTACCAAATGTTCCCGGAATAAACAATGAAACTAAGGCTATGTTGTTTCGTTCACAAGAAGTAAGGTAAGATAAGAATAGTAAGGAAAGGCGCTCGACTACGAATCCAGAGGTCACGGATACAAATCCCGAAGCGCAAAAATAAATGTTGCTTAACTTATGTGCTGTTTTACATATAATTCATATAAAATAATATACCTATAGTTTATTTGCGGCGCGTTTCAAAGTCATAAATGTTCTAAGTATGGCCCTGGTGAAAGATCACAATTTAGAATCGAAACGTTGCTTAAAGTGGCTTTAGTCGTGTTTGGTGACAAGATCTGAATAGCCAGGTATTTTCCAACCTTCCACTTTTCCATCTCCTTTCCTTCCCCGCTATCTTCAGCCTCACAACATACTCCGAGTGGGGATGCCATAGTCTCACTGGATCCAGGCGGTTGGGAGCAGTTAGGACTCAAAAAAATAATTCGTTAGTTCCTCTTTGGCCCCTTCAAAGATAACCGTGCAAAACAGTACTTATTATTAAAAGTTAAAAGTGCGGTTAACATGCACACATTGAGTTTGTAAGTATACACCTCAATTTGGTCATGAAGAAGTCGGGAACGCCTGAGGAAGACGTGGCACGATCAATTGAATCCAATACTTAAGTCGGGCCATGTGAAGAGTTCAGAATAAGAGAAGAGTATGTAAAAGACGATGTATGAATGTGAATGAAGCAAGAAGGGCGGGCCAAGACAGAGTTGTATGGAGGTCTGTCCTCTCTGCCTTCCCCTGCAGAGAAACGGCGCGATGGTTAGTTAGTAAGTTTATTTTCGAGCAGCTATTGCACTTTTAAAAAAAACATGAGTTGATCTTTTTTCCCCCTAATTAGCTTTTGTAGTTCGAATTTCATTTGTATACACACAAACCGATAAATCAAAAGGAATGTCACTCGTAAAAATATTGAAAAAAACAGCCATCATCTATAGACCTATACAATACGTATGAAGGCGGGGTCTTCTGGGGCTTGTACAATATTTAAAATAATACGCAGATATAAGCTAGGCAGGGCGGCAGAGTAGGGGGGTCCATGAGACAGTTTGGCAACAGGTTTCGCAGAAACCGTATCACGATCGTGATACTAAATCGCACTGGTAATGCAACGCAGTGATAACTTCCGAAAATAAAATACTTAAATTAAACCCACCATTCCACATTCTCAGTAGCAATTATCATCTGTTATTACTTGTCAGTTGTAGTAATTGTGTATTGTTTTGTACAGTTCAAATTATTTAATCCGTTGCAGTCGGTAGATTTAGCCATAAGTAGGAAATCCGTAAGTAAGCTTACGTTGTGACTTTGTGGGAATCCAATAAAATTGTTATTGTACCCGTAGAACAATGCACAAATATGAATATAAACTAAAGTCATAAAGATTAAAAAAAAAAGTTTTATATATATCACTGTTAAGTTGGAAAACTCACCTCAAGGGCGCACAATCAATTAATTGTTAAAAAAAAAAAGGTAAATGATGTGTTTTTAGGGAAATTTAGAAATCTTAAACACAACGATAACAAAAAAAAACAATTAATCAAAATGTTCATATTTTATAACTGATCATTTCACTTAAAAAACAACATTTGTCAAACTTGAAATGTAGGAATGTTATCGCAAATAACTATATTTATAATTCAAAGAAATTAAAAAATAACTTTCTTTAAGACCACGGATATTATTTTAATATTTATGACCGACCGGTTTCGCTTAGCCAAAGCATCTACAAAATTAAACTGAACAAAAAAGATACAAAATGTGCGGTTATTTATAAATACAGAGGGAGAATCAAATAACAGAACAATGAGAAAATAGAAGAATCATTATGCAAAGTTAATTTTTCATTTCTTTAAATACGTCAAACCACAAAGTAATTGCTTCCTATGAATATATATAATTTCCTTTATGAGTACGTACGATCGTACGAGTATGAACTTTTCAAATTTGGAACTGATGTTAGGTCAAATAATAGAATTTAAAAGTAATATTTTCAAATCATTACCTACCTTATAAGATACCCACCTGAAATGTATTTTAGAAAAAATTATTCGATATTTGAAATGGGTAGATTAAATCAACCCATATTTTGCATTGGTAAAAACAAGTGCTGAATATAAATAACAGTTAGATATCAGGATTTATGAAACGTACAGTTTTTTTTACAAATTGTGTAGCTACAAATCGCATAGACAAATCATTGAATATAAGTAAGCACTAACTTTATTGTGAATCTTAAAAAAACAACAACATAATTTATTCAGGTAATTTACTCCGCTGTGAATATAGTTCGAAGTAGATACAAACTTTAAATAAATTACATGTCACCTATAGATACCTACCTATTACCTGAATCAGTAATAAATTCAGTCAAATTATACCACAATATTTAAAAAATGTGATGGAAGGAAAAACATACGAATTTGTATAGTTAAACAGAAATATTTTTGTTAGATTATAGATGCTTTGTAAGCTTAAAGATTTTAGTAATACTTGATGATCTTTAATGATCTTTAACGACCTCTTAACCCACTAATCATTCTTAGATATATGATTTTGCTCGCTTGATTATTAAAATACCTCAGATAAGAAAATACAAACAATTCCCAGCAATGGCACTAGTAATGCAAAATTAAATAACGTTAAAACTATGTATAGATATAATTTCATTAGAACGAGGAATCTAATTAGGAATTAAAGAACACAAAGTCCAGCAGGTAAAGATTCATCACGAAGTTATTTGTCTGCAGTCAAAAGCACCTGTAACCTTGAGGTAATAAATAAATAAAACAGAATAAGTAATATTGCAGTAGCCATTATATTCACCTGAATATGCGACGCTGGGATGTAACGTGTACTTTAATTTACTGAAGCCGGTTCGTTTAAACTATTATGAGGCTCTTAATCGTTAACAATCGGTCTACGAACAAGCACTTCAAATCTAGACCTCTTAATTTTCCTAACTATAACAAAAAATATGCATCATTAATGTACCTAGAGAATAATTCGCAAACATCCATTACCTTTACGGTCAATTATATAAATAAATTGTTACATAACCTTGTGATTGCATAAACTTTTGGTTATAAAAACTCGAGGAAGTGGCTTCTTACTCAATCGACATTGTTCATATCTTCTCATGTGTTTTTCGCATTCAGTCTAAGATTTCGTCGGACCTTTGATGGATGTTCTTTCAAGTTGTTCAATTCTTTAAGTGGTGTATAAAAAAATGTTTTTAATCGATGGTTCAAATGCACCCACTGCTTCCAAGTGATAGAGAACTGTGTTTTGCCGTGTACAATTTTAGTGTTGTGTTCTGTTTTTATTTGGTGGTTTTGTAATTTGTTTTGATGTCATTAGGAAAACCTGACAACACACTAATATCGAATTGGTGGGTATATCCTTAAGCTTGAATGGTTTAACCATTATACAAATCATCAACATGGCAGCTGCAAATCAAAACAGCGATTCTGAAAAAAACCATTGTGATGTGAACGTTCCAAATGAGGAGTCAGAAAACGCAAATATCCCAAAAGAGCCAAAGACAAGTTTGTTGGAGAGATTAAAAATACTTCGTGGGTATGTGACTGTGGAGCCTTTACTGGCTTGCTACATTATGCCGAGTGTTTTAGCTTCTTTGGCTGTCCAGAACATGAACTTGGAAAAGGCTTGTCGGGTGAACCAAGGCTATGGAGAAGACGTTTGTGTAAATTTGATTAACCAGAGAGTGGAAAACCTTACGGAAGAAGTGCAGCAGGTGCAAACGCTCGTGGCTAATATGGCTGCTTGGAAATCTCCTCTGCAGACTTCCATACCAGCTCTGATGATCATATTCATTGGCGCTTGGAGTGACCGGACAGGATTGAGGAGACCTTGCATGATGATGCCGCTGGTTGGGGAGTTCTTGACCAGCGTCGGACTTCTCTTGTGTACATTTTACTTGTTGGAGTGGCCTCTGGAAGTGGCGGGAGTAATAGAAGCTGTTCCTCCCGCAATGACAGGAGGGTGGACGACAATGTTCATGGCAGTCTTCAGTTACATTTCTGACCACACCACCATCCAAGACAGAACTTTTCGAATCGGAATAGTGAACATCTTCGTCAGCATTGGAATTCCGATCGGCACAGCGTTGAGTGGAATATTGACAAAGAAACTGGGTTACTATGGTGTTTTTACGATTTCGATGAGTTTTTACGTCATTGGGTTCGCTTACGGGGCGATCTTTATCAGAGACACCAGGAAAGTGCAGGAGAAGAAGTTGCATAAAGAGATGTGTGGTGGTTTCTTCAACCCAAAGCACGCGAGAGATACTATAATGGTGGCGTTCAAGCCCAGAGCAGGGAGCAGAAGACTTCGGGTGATGCTGTTGATGTTGGTGTTCATTGTGTTGACTGGACCAATTTATGGTATGATGTTATCAGTATATTCAGCATTTTGTTTTAAGATTTTATTATTTACCTACCGTAACCAAGCTCTCGTTTTATGTTTGTGCCGATAAATGGTACAAACCCTTTTTATTATCTGATAAACAAGGCTGTTTTTAATGCACAAGTTATTTAGTTTTTTAATAGATAAGTTAGAGCAACTGCGGGGTATTTATTTACTGTCTTTGTGAGCATGTTCTTCTATTAAAATTTTCATGGCACAATATTGTTCATTAGAAATATTAGAAAAAACGTTGGAATGGAGAGTTTTCCAATAGAAGCCCAATTTTAGTGTCGTTTTTTCTAGATTACAACTTTTTCAATAAACCCATTCAAAAAGATTTCCACGTCTATAAAAAAAAACTATCAAATTTCTAGCGTTTAGTGCTTGTTGAAGAATAAAAACAATTGCAACAAAAAACATGGTGAAAAAATGCTCATTCATGATTCTTTTACGTGTTGGCCATGAAACATATTTTCATTGGTTTCCCACAACGCGACTTCCCACACAACGGCTCTAGAAATCTGCAACATTTCTCTTGTCATCATTTACCAACATTCAGTATCTACACACAAACAGTGGGAACAATCGGAAGATGACAATTGATTGGAATTGCCTCTGCGTTTCTACCGCGTCTAATAGAAACGGAACAGTAAGTAGATACTAGGAAGTGGTAAGTAAAAACTTGTTGTTGTCACTCGAGATATATGGATCAAGTTAGAGAGAAAGTAATTAATTAAAACGAATAATTAATCGAGTACTTATTTTAGAATGTGTTTCCGCTGGTGCGTGAGTGAGACCTAGTATATGTTTCAATCAAATGTCTTAACACAAACAAGGAGAGCGGTTCGTCTGACGCAACACAGGTATGCTGAGACTGTTTTACGGGTATTTCGCTGGAGCCTGCTTGGAGGAGCTAGCAGCATTGATTCACATTAATTCACCGGTGCACGTCCATGAAATCCGACGGACGCGAGCGGAACACCCGCTCACAGTCGATATCGGCTTTATGAGATCGGGTCGTTCCTCTGACTCATTTTTACTAGCTAGCTACTGGCATCTGTATTTCCTCCATAATTTGATCCAGGCTTTTTGAAGACCTGCATTGACAAATTCATTCCCACAGCCCATTCCTTGATCCGTCTCAAAACGTTGCCTAGCTGGGTGGAAATATAGTTTCTCTGTTTGTACACGGTACAAACAGGGAAATTGTGTGGATTTTTGGATCTTGTAAGGTATCACCTTAATTTTAAAAACCCCACACAGGAGATGTCATATTTGGGGATGCCGTGTTTAGGGTATTTTTGGGAGAAAGCCTCATGTTGTTAAATACGAGAACGAATCGTAGAAGCGACCCGTTCCCTTTGCATCAACCGTGTGCAAATTTTGGCGAGTTTTTCGGCTATTTACCGGTATCGAAGGAATCAATGACGCAAGTTATTCAGAGCATCTTCCATCGAAATACCGGTAAAACAAGGACAGCATTCCCACCTGACGTTTGTGCTAAAATATTCCAATCCGTTTGTTAAGATAGGGGAATCTATCCAACGGACCGCCCGTTTCTGCACAGTGTCTAGGGTTTGTTTCAGGTATATTGGGGCTCCAGACCAGAGGTGGCTGCTAAATTCAACAGTGGAGCGTACTTGAGATTTGCACAAGGTCAACAGTTGTGAACTATTAAAGTATCTGCGTGCCCTGTACAGTACGCCCAACTTCTGAGAGGCTAACTGTATTCTCGCTTCGATGGAGCCCCGTGCCTTGGCTGGTCACTTAAAGTTTATTTTAGAGTAGATATGGGAAAAAAATCTGTGGGAAGGTTATCAAGAGAAGTTTTGTAAACAAACATCAGAAGATTACTTTTTTCAAAATCAGAAGGGAATTATTTTTTAAAGTTTAATTGAATTCTCAGCGCTGTGTTAAACTAACTAACTAACCATCACGCCGTTTCCCCGCAGGGATGGGCAGAGAGGACAGACCGCCATATAACTCTGTCTTGGCGCACACTCCTTGCTTCATTCACATTCATACTTTATTCAAGTATTTGAATTACTTGATCGTGCCATGTCCTCCTCGGGCGACCTCGTCTTCTTATTCCATTCACTTTCGCATCATATATTCTTTTCACACTCCTTTCTTCGATCATTCGCTCTACCATCTAAGCGTCCCTTTCTTGATCCTATTCATTACGCTCACATCAGTCGTGCATTCTTTCCGGATACCCACATTTTTGAATACGGTCATACATGGTTTTACCGCACATACGTCTCAAGGATCTCATTTCACAGCAAAAAGCACAGCGTTAAAAATACAAGTAAAATAGCATAATCGAGAAAAATAGGCATCAAATGATAAATAATATTAAGCGGATATAAGAATCATCCCCAACAACATAATTAATACCCCAAATAATCTCGAATTCGATATATTTATTACAATGATTTATCCGCAAATACCTACTATCTAGAAATGTGACCAAAGATATGATAGAAAATAAGATTTGAATGTATTTTATTTAGGTAGTTTTTTTTTACATGTTATGTAAAGCATTCAGTTATGAAGTAAGCCCCTTTGAATGGAATCTGGTTCTACACCATTAACAGTTTCTATGGTAAAACTAGTTGTTGAAAATCGGCGGTTACACGGGACCGCTTTTTGAAGAGGTAAAAAAAATCAACGTCGCTGATTGCCGATTTGATGATAATGTCAAATGTGCGGGGGAACTAAGGCTCGGTGGTTATTCCAGTCCTGAAGAAGAACACCGTGGTAATGATTATGGCTGGGAATATCTCATCATGGCTGTCCGCCTAGCGCGCAGGGCCGGCTCTGTGCAGGCGCAATTGGAACAGTTTGCTCCATGCAGTCGCTAATAGAAAAAAAATTAAAGAAACCATACTATTCGGACGGCAATCGAACCCATATGTTCCCGGTACGATGGCGTGAAAAACCTGCACTTTTCATCTCATACTTGATACGAGTTGATACCAATTTTTGGTTCGTACAAAAAATACACACTGGGTATCAAAAAGAGACAAAATTATGCAGAAACAAGCAGTGCGAATGCTGTAGAAATTGGCATGGATTTAATTTAATGAAAGAAAAAGACAACTTTATATAAATCAAAGGTGCTGTCGCATTCTTCCAGCAATGAGCACACGAATTTGAAACGTGTTTAAAGCAACGTAAATATCACTATCGCAGGAAACTCCATTAATGGAGGACTGAACGCTGTTGGTGCAAATACGAAATTGACAAAATAAGCGAAGCTAGCAGTCTACAATAGAGTGCTTATACAAACCCTGACGTATGGCAGTGAGGCATGGAACTGGCAGAGGAAGATGAAAGTAGACTGAATGCTGTGGAATTGAGATCCCTCAGACGTATGTGCGATAAAACCATGAATGACAGTATTAAAAATGTGGATATCCGGAAAGAATGCAAGGCTTATGTAAGCGTAATGAATAGGATCAAGAAAGAGACGCTTAGATGGTTTGGGCATGTAGAGCGAATGAACGAAGAAAGGAATGTGAATGAAGCAAGGAGTGTGTGCCAAGACAGAGTTGTATGGCGGCCCGTCCTCTCTGTCTGCCCCTGCGGCGAAACGGCGTGATGATTAGTTAGTTAGTAAATATCACTTTTGCACCCGCGCCAGGCGCCATTTGGCTCAGAGCCGGGCCTGCCAGTGCACTAAGGTGCAGCAAAAAAACCCACATACTTCTCGCTATCTTCAAGGGTGTATTTCACTAGAAAAACCCTATTTGTATCCGTGAGAAATTCTCACGCTTAATACCCTATTAAAAATATGATCAGATGATATAAAATAATTACTTCTGAATAGCATTATTTAATTGACTAGAATATTATTTTAATTGATGTTAGTGCATTTTACATTGAATAATTGAGCTTTTTTAAATATTAATATCAGGCGAAACTTTTTTATATTATAGTTCCGCGTCTTACCTTGCATTCAGTGTGATCTTATGTAAGTCCCTAACTATTGTTTGCATTTCACAGGTGAAGTGGGTGTGGCGTACCTTTTTGCGAGATACAAATTTAATTTCAACGAAGTGGATTTCAGCATTTTTTCCACGTACGCCGTCATCATGAATCTACTAGGTAAGAATAAATTAGCATTATCGATTTGCACCGCTTGTGCAATTTTGCACATTACAACTTACATTAAATGTGTATCGTGTCTGGCTATGGGGGCACTAGTTCCAGGCAACGTGTCGTGATCGATTAAAATGTTATATTTAAAATGATAGTCCAGTGGTGGAGAGGCGAACATGTGGACCCCATGCACGTAAATTACCGGAGCCTTACCACTTCTCAACGTGTGACAGTTACAAGAGAAAGTTAACATTGTGCCAACTGTGTTTTATCGGCTTAATCAATCAATCCTATCTCGAACACTTGCAGGTAAACTTCTAATTTCGACCCCGCTTTCAGTTCGACCAAATGACAAACATCATTATGAGCCTCACATTATACACATTTATATCATAACACATTTAATTCATACAAAATAATATATAGTATATTTGCGGCACAGAGTGGTAGATACTCCAAGTATCGCCCTGGTGAAAGACCACAATTCAGAATCGAAACGTTGCTTGAAATGGCTTTAGTCGTGTTTGGTGACCAGATCTGAATACCTAAGTACTTTACAACCTTCCTCTTCCCCATTTCATTCTCCTCCCCACTACTCTCAGCCTCACAACATACCCCAATTGAGGATGCCATAATTTCACTGATTCTAGACAGTTGGGACTCTTGTGCGGTATTCACTTTAAAAAAATAAAAATAAATTGGAAAACATTGAAAGATTAGCCGAGGTGTAATACATGCAAATAGTCAGGATAACTTTAAGTGTAACGCTGAGTGAAAGGTACATTTTTCGTGTTGGCGGAATGAAGAACTTAGAAGTCGCGCTTATGTAGTTTAAAAAGTTTTTGTGAATACTACATAAGAGTCCCAACTACTAACCGTCTAAAACCAGTGAAACTATGGCATGCCCAAATGGGATATGTTGTGAGGATGAAGGTAGTGGGGAAGGGAAGGAGATGGGGAAGCGACAGATTGGGAATAACGTGGCTATTCAGATCTGGTTACCAAACACGCCAATATCTGTTTCAAACAATTGTTCGATTCTGAATGGTGGTCTTTTACCAGGGGGATACTAAGAGCATCTACTACTCTAGAAAGTGCTATTTGTTTTTAATGAATTAATTGTGAAAAATAATTATATTAAATTTATTTGCGCATGCCGGAATTTGAACCCGTGACCTCTGGATTCGTAGTCGAGGATTTTAACAACATTAATATTTACAAATATCTGTCCTTTGTTCTAAACAACTATTAACTAACTCATTAAACCAGAAATAGTCATCGTTTCAACTTCCTAAACCGTCTTAAAATTAGAAATACGATTAAGTTGAGAGGAAAAATAAAACAGGTGATAAGAAAGAGAAGAAGGAAGAACAAATTTTAAAAGAATCTAACTATTCAGAACTACCTACAAAACATGTGGGCAACGATTTCGATTCTTAATGGTATTTTCTTAATTCAAATGAGAAATTAGGTTAAAAAATAACACATAATTATTTGTAATTTTGAAACTGTTAATTCGTGGTGGAACTCCATTTTAATGATACCATTTTTAATTTAAATACATTAACCAAACAGAGACGGGAAAATAAAAGAGTAAATTAAAAAATAGCCAACTGTTAAAAATAAAGCTGACAACTATAGACATTATATATTTTCAAAAAAAAAACACAAACGCATCTAATGCATCCCATACAACCCGTCTCCCAAAAGGTAATAAAATTACCCGAATATATTTTTTAATGTTGTTTTGTAAAGCCGCCTCTGTCAGCAATAAAACAAGACCTAAAGTAACAGATGTTCACTATGAAACTCAATAAACATCCGTTTCGGACCTAACAGTATATAAGCCATAGACTTACTTAAAATTGTACTAATCTGAAGATGCCCGTCATAAGGTGAAACCGGTCAGGTCTTAAATAAAAAATAGTGGAATAAATTTTAAAATTTGGTATTAACACAAAATGATATTTGTTATTATTTGTTCACATCAGGTTTCGGACACGATACCTCTGGTTTAGAGCCTTTCTACACGCATTGATCTTGTTTTAATAGAGTGGTCCGCCGAATATATCTACCTAATATAATCTTTAAAACTTCCCCCTACGATAATTATTAGTACTAGTAGATAAAAAAAAAACCCACTTTCGCGTGGTTTAGTCACGACACACACATCAAAAGGAACATACTGAGTTGATCGTGAAGGACCGTAATCAGAAGACAATTTTAAAATTTTGTATGTGTGAGCAATTTTTCCATCGAACGTGGCAGAAGACGGCTTACAGAATTAACACTAATCAGATTACCTATTGTAACACGTTTTCACTTATAATTTAACAAACTAAATTTCAGGTACAACAGTGGCCATCACAGTATTCAGCCGGGTCTTCAAGATGGATGACACCATGATCGGAGTGTTGGCGGGGCTTAGCAAGATATCTTCCAGCTTCGTCTACGCCTTTGCTCCAACCAGGGCTTGGTTTTACGCCGGACCCATCGTTGACTGTCTCAGTGGAACTGGAATCATAGCCATGAGGTCCATCGCCACTAAACTAGTGGAGCCCGGGGAAAGTGGTAAGTTTCATAAATTGATAAAAACCACTCGGGCCACTGATGCCATACATACACGGTGTTTACCGTTCTAGAGTGTTTTTGATCATCGGTTCAAAGTACAAAAAGGGAAAGCAATTCGATAGTTTTATGTTGTTAAAACGAATATGCCTGTGGCACAATTAAAACATTTATGAAATTCGTGAGGAGTTCAGACTTAGAATACCTGAATATCCAATGGATACGTTGATTTTTGAGACATCTCGTATGCACTTTAAAATGTATTAATTTCATAAGGGAGTGCCAACTTGTGCATTTTATTGCCTGAAGTCAAACAGGTTATGGAACTCAGGCTTTGACTTTAACGTCAAGACGTTACAAGTTACAGAAACAAGGTGTAGACGTCAAGCAGGTCAATAATACTTTCATGTAACAGGGAGTAAGTAACTTAAAACCCCCATAATAGTAGGTACCTGTATTAAATTGCAGTAAAAATAAATTAATGTACTAACGGACCATTGTCCGATTACAAAAAAATACATTTCACGAAATGGGAAAAAAGAGCAACAGAGAAATAACAGCACATACATAATACTTTGGTGAAGAATGACAAAAATATACAATTGAAAGAACATTCAAGTCAAAACCTGAACAACATTTTGGTAGAGTCGTAAAGAATGACTTAGTAGAGTGATGATTGAAGAACAGCAATTCATTGTTTATAAATCTACTGCAAGGAATGTTGAACTGGATGAGTTGCAACAAAGAAGGTGATTCAGTAATACAATTATTAATAATTTTGAAAATGCAACTTAAATTACAGTCTTTCCTACGCTTTTCTAATGAAGAAATTTGTAATGTTTGTTCAATTTCATCATAAGAATAATCACCTCTTTATCACCCTTATTTCCATGCAATTCCGCGTAGAAGAGAAGCAATGTTGTACGGATTCAATATGATGAATATGAACAGTATAGAAAGGAGAACAAATAACACTGGCATATTATAGATGAGGCCAAACTAAGCAGTAAAGATATTATATAAGCTTTGTCTTGATTAACTTTGATACCTTATTACCAGATCTTGGCCAGACTCATAGCCGATGGTAAAACACTAAATCGTGTATGTCCGTATTTACTAAATTATCCCCATCAAAACTTTTTATAGCAATAACTATAATTATTGTTATGTATTATAATATAATGAACTTTGATTGTGTAACCTTGTGGAACGTTTGCCTCAGTCAAGGTCATAAAACTATTAATAGCATCACTTCCTTGTGCAAATCAAATATTCTTCTTTTTGATTTTAACTCGAGAGTGGTCTACCTAGAAAAATTTATCGTGAAAATAACGGGGACTTCTAAGAAACCAGTTTAACTTAATTGATGTTTTGACTGGTCAAAGCGCATGCTGTGGTTAACCCGAAATTCTTGGACCCATGTAACTGTTATGTAACAGATAATAAATATCAGATGTGTTGCAATCGGAACCAAAAGAGATTAAATTCATTTCTAGTTATTATGAAAACACCTTCTCTGCCGTAGAATTAAAACTGTTATAACATGTTTTAGTGTTCATTCATTTGAATACGTTATCTTGATTTCAAATAATTGTTTATTGTGATGAGTACCTAACACGAAAACTCCATACTTAGCCCAATAGTGTCTCCCAATAGACTATGTTAAGACTTAGTGACCTTGAATGCTGAAACAGCTAGTACTTAAAATAAAAATTAAGACTAGCAGAACTTAATAATACTAGTATTAAATTTGATTAAACCTAATTATGAAAAATTTAAGTGGAGTTCTTCAAATGTAGTTCAAAAACTATAAATAAAATGAAAAATCTGTTAAGACTACTTGTACTAGACAATTACAGCAGTTTATAAGGTGGTCTGTCTAATATCAATTTAAATAGACTATAAGTAGTGATATTTTTCAACACAGCAGTTCAGGCTGGTTCAGCATACTCAAGTGAATAATTGAAAAATTCAAAAAAAAAACCCGAGGAAAGAAAGGCGCTTTAATTACATGTATTTGTACTATGAATGCTTTTGAAAGGTGCCTTTATTTTAAAATGGAGTACATTAAAGGGAAACGGAAAAGTTTGAATGAGGTTTATGAAAACACACCGTACTACAAGTGTTAAAATACAAAAACATTGAAGACCTTCGTGTGCTCATTAAAATTGCATTATCAATCAATTGCTCACTTTTTACGTGTTTTTTTCAGGCAAAATCCACTCTCTGTTCGGCGTGTGCGAGGCCATAGTGCCCATCATCTACAGCCCCCTCTACAGCCAGGTCTACATCCGGACCATCCACACCAACCCCGGGACCTTCTTCTTGCTGGGGGCTCTTCTGACGGTCCCCGCCGTGGTCATATATTTGTAAGACAATACTATTAAAACATGCGTGAAAAATAAGCTTTTATTCGTCTTTCGGGCGAAACTATACTATAGTCCGTGAAACTTTTGGGAAGAGCAAGCTTATTCTTAATGTTAGCGAGAGATTAAATAACAGGAGAGACATAGTTAAATTTCTCCACCTGACGAAATTACAGTAGAAGAAAAACGTAACAGTGAATCGATAAACCTTACCCAGTCTTACGGATACATGTTTTTTACTGAGGCAAGCTTTATAAGATGAACCTCTATTTTTTAGGATCTTATTACGGAAAACACACAGTCCGACAAATTGTGTAAAATTAAATCCAGTAGGGTAAACAAATGTTGTAGCGAAAAACTGACCGAGGGTTTGATTATATTAACGTCATTAAACTAGTTGATTTTTAAAAAACAAGTTTTATTGTCCTTTTTAGGGATGTTAATTTTTATACAATTTTTTTTCAAAAAAACTCTAATAACCTGCATCAATGTGGTGATTCGTTTTGATTCTTTCTCTTTTGATTCCCTTTAATTCTCTTAATAATTCTCTGGTCTGGAGCCCCTAAATACCGTAAAAAACCTTCAACCCTGTGTAGAAACGGGCGGTCGATTTGATAGATCAGGTAAATTGATAGACATTCGATACGTGAGAACGGGTAGCTTCTACGACATGTTATTGAGTTAAACAGTTCGGCTGTAGAAAGATTTTCCAGCCTCTCTCCTACAACACGGGCCTCTTCAGAAACGGGCGGTTCGTTTGATAGATTCAGGTAGATTGATAGACACAGATATTAGGTGGGAATGCTGTCCTTGTTCTACCGGTATTTCAATGGAAGATGTTTCGAGGAAGTTGCGTCATTGATCCCTTCGGCACCGGTGCATAGTCGGGAAACTCGTCAGACGCGCTTAACATTTGTACACGGTCGACATTCTATACTTGAAAACGGGCTGCTTCTACGATTCGTTTTGTGTTCAACAACTCGGCTATGGAACGATTTACCGGCCTCTGTATTTCCTTCCTCCTTCAACACGGGCTTCTTCAAGGCCCAGGTTCACTTCTTCTTTTCCTCAAAAAAAACCCTCCACACAGCATCCTCAAAGATGACATAGGTCCTGAGGGAAATTATTTCTCTCAAGGTCCCTGTGTGGAGTAAATGAAAAAAAAATATTCGACTGACTTTTCTTGTAATACAAAAATGATTTAGATTTGATAGATTTTTTTATAATTTCCCGAACTAAATATTATTCTTTATACAAACATAGTGTACTATTCATATAATTTATGCACAAAAATTAGACCTGGCAGAAATAAATAGCAGAAATGAAAAATAATCAGATCACTGTTTTCCTGTACAAAATTTTGATTAATAAAGTATTTAACTTATCTTTTCAGTTCCATGTACATTATGCAGAGGAAGGAAGACTTTGAAGACAATGGGACCGAAATGACAAAGAGTAAAAAAACTTCAGACGACAAAGAAAAATATGCTTTTGATAATGAAATCACATCCCTGTAATGGTGCAAATTACATGTATTTGCGTTTAACAATTTGTTTGGGAGAACGCATTAGCAACAAGCTTTTTTTAATACATAATGTCTTAGTGACATTTTTTAGAAAACCATATATCTTTTGACCCTATAACGAACTGCTGGAACTGAATCTAAGTTTTCAAAACCGTAGATAAATTCAATAAATTATGCAGTACAATTTTTGTTCAACCTTTAACTGGAAAAATACCTACTAGTATATTTTTGTTTGACATATTATTTTACAAGAAATTCGGATTTAATTTATTACGGTTGCATGTGGTATGAAGGGAAATAAATAAAGAAAATAGTACTAACGGCGCCATAAAATGCTAAAAAAAATTGAGTGAGACCTCGCTTTCTCGCAGTAAACTTTTCAAACATGGAAATTAATTTTATTTATTCAATTTATTCTTTATTCCGGAATGTGGTGAGTTTTGAAAAATCCCATTCTTTGCATAAAGTATAAAATAACTAAGCATTTTGTTGGTAATCCGCTGTATACGTGATACGTATTTAAGATAGATTTCTTATTCTGTATCTGTATAGAGATACCTATCATAGAGTATCACCTTGAGCACTGAACAAATATTCCATAGAAGTGTGATACATACTGATTTTAAAAAGTTTTATCTACGACCTACGTTTATGAAATCAATTATTTACAGCAAACGATTGTTCTTCATCACTATAAACAAATTAGTTTTACGTTACCTACACAGTCAGTGTTCGTTTTTTTAATCATTCGGTATTTTTTTGTATTTACTATTAATGAATGGGACTTGACTATCTTACTCTCTCGAAAGGCACGGTGTAAACACCGCTGATATTAGTATCAATAATTCGGCCGCTAGTTTTATTTAACATTTAGGAATAAAATATTCTAATTATATTTAGAGTAATTAAAAATAATGATGTGTCTTATGTAAGTCTGACAACGAAAAATAAAAAAATAGCACTGTTTAAAATATAATATATACATTTTTTTATAAGGAAGATCTCGATGCAGAAAAAATACGATTTTCAACTTTACTATATGAGCATATTAGTGCATTACATTATTTTATTTTTTTTTTTCGATTTAGTTTCAGTAAAATTACAACTGTGGATATTTTTAAAATTAAATATGTGCCTATGTGTATTGAAATTATGTATTAGGTTAATTAATTAATTGTTTAAGTGTTCGCATTCTAATCTCCGTGTGACTCAGGTATTCTGTTGACAAGTTGAATATGCACTTCATTTGTCCACTTTTTATATTTTAAATTTATTTATGCAATAGAATGATTTTCGGAGGAAAAGTAGGGCTTGGGATTTTAAAAATAAGAGTTTTGAACTAGTTGAAAATGAAAAATTATCAATATTGTGATATCGTGTGTAGAAACAATACTACAAATAATAATAATTTTTATCGTAGTTTTCGTGATTATTCAAGGGCGCTTTACATCAAATGTTAACCAAAACAAATTTATGTTCTATCTTTTATACAAAATTAGAATATTTTGTTAATAACAGTAACAAACGACACATAAATTAAAGCTAAAGTAATGGAGTATTACTTAAAAAAAAGACTAACTAACCATCACGCTGTTTCTCTGCAGGGGTAGGCAGAGAGGACGGACCGCCATATCTGTCTTGGCACACACTCCTTGCTTCATTTACATTCATACATCGTCTCAAACGTACTCTTCTGTTATTCTATTCAAGTATTTGATTTACTTGATCGTGTATTACTTCTAATATATTAATCAAATTTAGATAGATTATATTATTGAATTAAACGTATATATATATAGCCCAACTCACTACCCATGTATATATATATATATATATATATATATATATACATGGGTAGTGAGTTGGGCTCAGATTCGAATCCAAAAGCTGGTGGTCATCTTTATAGAAAAATAATTAAATTTTATAATGCAAAAAATAAAACATGCGCGAGTAAAACACTTCTTTAAAATTAATGTATAATATTTGAGATACAGGCTAAACCTATAAGATTTCTTATTTTTTGTGTTAAGTTAAGTTTAATTTCACCCGAGTGGTAGATACTCTAAGTATCGCCCTGGTGAAAGACCACCATTCAGAATTGAAACGTTGCTTGAAATGGCTTTAGCCGTGTTTGGCGACCAGATCTGAATAGACAGGTACTTCCTAACCTTCCCTTCATCATCTCCTACCCCTCCTCGCTACCTTCAGCCTCGCAACATACCCCTATTGGGGATGCCATAGTCTCAGTGGCTCTAGACGGTTGGGTGCAGTTGAGACTCTTGTGCGGTATTCACGTAAAAAAAACTGAAAATCTATATATAAGTTTTATTTAGTTTTCAAACACAATGTAAGGTATTAATCTAAAAAATAGGTGTTTTGTGTGATTTTGTAGGTCCTGATTTTGCAATGCGAATCCGGGTCCTAGACTAATGAGTAGTTAGCAGTAAGAAATTAACTATCAGATTATTTGAAAAGGTTGTGAACTTTTATTTCGGTTCTTTGCAGAAAATGTTTTTTTTTTTTTCATAAAAAATCGGTTTAAAATTAATAAATATTGTTGTAAAATGTAATTGAATCGTTTTATTTCTTCTTGTTGTAAGGCTCTCTCCTATAGGAGGTTAAGCATGTTCAAAGAAGTCATCGTGATGCGAAAAAACTAATTCAAGCCATGTCTGCATCATGTCAAGTTGATAACTTAATAAATGTTTTATTTTCGGGCATTTGGTTAATTTTAAGAATAAAAAAGTTTCGATAGATTAAGACCCATGATTTGTAGAAAATATAAATGAAATTGGCATTTCGATCTATAAAATTGATTTATCAAGCTGGTTCGAATGTTGATTGTTACAATCTCTAATTTACTAAACATCAGGCCGTTTCTCCGCAGGGATAGGCAGAGAGGATGGACCGCCACACAAATATCTAATATACTCATCGCTTCATTTACGTTGATATATCGTCTCATTCATATTTTTCTGTTATTACGATATGACCGACTCAAGTATTTGATTCACTTGGTCCTACCAAATGTGTTCCCCGACTTCTTCTACCATTCACTTCAACATAATAAGTAAGAGATATTCAGTTTAAACCACTTACATTATAATACCTATTTTGGTTGGACCCAACTAAACTAGAGACATAATTACATGTACAGTAAAAATAATAAATTAAATAACAAAATATTGTAATTAAAAATAATATGAGGTTACCATGACGCTTTTATTCGATGCGCCGATGAACTCTTTAAACTAAAAACCTGTTAAGATTTTAATATCGGAGCATAATGGTTTGTTTTTAGGTCACACGAATAGAAAGCTAATCTACAACAAGCAAATGATTATTAACAAATAACGAACTGTATAGCGTAAATTGCCTCGAGTTAGGAGATCGCGGGTTCGATTCCCACCGCAGAGCAACTACACAACAGGTACCTATGTATTATTTGGTAAGGTTAGTTTAATTTTTATATTTGATTGGGCAATGAAATAGAATTGATTTGAAAAATAAACAAACAATTCTGCGTGCGAAAGGAAAAGAACGGAATGAGTAAAAAAATTCAAGTTTTAAGTTGAGTATGCAGAATTGTTCCTCAGATACACATCTAGCAAGGAAAAATGAGATAAAATAATTTGCTATTATTTTTTTAACAAGGACATGTGACATATGATATGGTTATATACGAAAAAAAATAAAAAAATGTTTTAGCTCTCCTAAACATCTGCGCATAATTCAAGAGCCAAGGAGATTACCGCTCTTTCACGAAGGTCATCAAAGTTTAATTTTATCTTGTTTATCACCATGATCATCTTCACGAGACCCGAGCAGAGACTATTTATTCATTAGCAGTAAAAAAGCACTGTCAATCTTTTTTGTACAGAATACCGTACAAGAATCCCAACTGCTCCCAACCGTCTGGAACCAGTGGGACTATAACATCCCGAATCGGGGTATGTTGTGTGAGGTTAAAGGTAGCGGGGAGGGAAAATATATGGGGAATAGGAAGGTTGGAAAGTACCTGGCTATTTAAATCTGGTCTTCAACACGGCTAAAGCCATTTCAAGCAACGTTTCAATTCTGAATGGTGGTCTTTCACCAAGGCGATACTGAGAGTATCTACCACTCTACAATACGTTGCTAATGGGCGAGAGAATTTCCGGGGCCAGCCAGTTTGCGGCGCTCCACCACTGGACCCTGAAAGCCTTAATCCATATTTATATGAGCCATTTTTTTCTCAAATAAAGACAAACGTTCCCGGGTTATGAATTACCTGACTATAGTTGAAAATCTCCTACTACCATCATAATAATATATGGCAATGAGGGAGGACTTAGCTAGCAGAAGAATTGAACCCACCACGCCCGGATGGGAATCCGACGATTTTGTCCACTCAGCTGCTAACCGGTCATAAATAGCAATTAGAAATTAAAACGTAGTACGGAACACTGAATGAAAATAATGCTGACTAACCGTATCTCATTTTACATTACTTTTGAAAATAAATGTACAGAGAAACTAGTGTCGATTAAAACAGATGACCGGAGTCATTAGGATTATAGAGAGGGAAGGGGAAGGAGATAGGGAAGAGGATGGTTGGTAAGTATCGGGCTGTTCATATGTGGTCACTAAACACAGCCAAAGCTATTTCAAGTAACTGCACCTTTTCGGTTCTGAATGGTGGTCTTTCACCAGGGCGATAACGGAAGTATTTACCACTATTGAGTTAACTGAATAAAATTATGAGCCAAGTTAATAATCAACTTAAGCATCGCAATAGAATTCTTAGTTTCATCACGAAACATATTGTGATTCCAGTTGTACAATAAACGTGTAATGTACTTGACTATACTCTATGTAGTTTCATCTTCAAAGCAGCAAGTCACCGTCGATGAATGTAGGAACATTTGAATACAATGCACCTGTATACATATAAGAATACAATTTGTGTTTTGTCAATGGCAGAGGCATGACTAAAGAAAGAGGACAATTTAAAGTGCTGTTATGTATTGATAACATTTTTGATTTTTGAGACCAAAAGTTTAAATGTAACATGTTGATTGCAAAAACCTCTCCAAATGCTGTTCTTTCAGATCGTGTTGAATTTTATATTAAAAGATAAGATAGAAATATAAGGTACCGATGTGTCTACGTAACTTATAATATCCTACAAAAAGGTGCGCAAAATGTCTAAAATAGGCTTTTTTCAGTAGATATTTAAGTTGTGAATAGGGTAAAAAAAGAATATACGAAGTGAATGGAAAAAGAATCGAAGAGGCCCGAGGAAGACATGGCACGATCAAGTAAATCAAATACTTGAATCGGGTCATGTGAAGAGTCAGAACAACAGAAGAGTATGTATGAGACGATGTATGAATCAGAATGTAGCAAGCAGTGTGTGCCAAGACAGAGTTGTATTGCAGTCCGTCCTCTCTGCCTACCCCTGCGGGGAAACAGCATGATGGTTAGTTGGTAAATTAGTTGAGTAAAGGAAGATCGAAAGGGTAGATCACTTATCGCCTTTTCAACAACAAAGGAGGCTTCGCCCGAAGCTAACCTTGTTCCTAAATACCCAGTCCATTCAACAATCATCAGGAGAGACCTCTGGCGCATGATTTGACCCCTGGACAGGATCTTCGGTATCCGTCATCTGCCTCAAGTTATGTATTCCCCGTAGACATTGATTTAATATACACTAGGAAGACCCTTCTCTACACCGAATGTGTTTCCAGCTTCAGATGAATTTGGAAAATGGTGAACTGTAAACGATAAACTATACCACTTGGTGGAAGTGTCTAAATGTAGCTTGTGGAAAAATTAAGGAATGAAGGAAAAATGGGAAACTATTCACTCACCGATGAAGTTCTTCAATTCTTTAAAACAAATTAATTAACGAAATAATTTACAAAAAACCACACTTATTTTAGTCTTCTTATTCACAAAATACCACATTTATTTATGAACAAGAGAAACAAACGAGCAAACACGTTTTTTCACACCAAAACTCTTCTGTTTGATATTCAATTGTTTCGAATATGGTGTTGTTCAATACGGAATTCAATACGTCGAAATGGTTGGATAGGTAGGAACTTGGATGAAAAACATGAAGGTACCTAGCAAATTATCACTTTGAAATCCAACAGCATTCAACTTAATACAATTCAAAGACTGACAAGTTCTGACAAATTGGTTGTCCTAAGCTCCAACATATGCATATAAACGATACGTAACTTTTTTTATGGCTAAAATGGAGATATTCTGATGTTAAACAATATTATCTGAATCATTGGACATAAACAAATAAACCACATATTAAAAAAAACATATCTTTTCCTAAATAAAATCTATTTAGCAGCCAACTATTATTCTGTCTGAATTGCTTTAACAAATAATTTAAATTACTCTACTAACTCAAACAAAGCTTTAAAAAAAAAATCGATGCGGATATCTCACATACTCGTACGTCCATCACTACTAAAAATGAAACAAAACATTGATTCGTGATACGATAACTACTAAAAAAATTGAAAAACACTTAAATCATTCTCAAAGACAATTCAAGACTAAAGACAAAAAAAGCCAATCTTTTCAAATCCATAACAATGCCCTTTGCTGATGCCACAAGTACCTTGGTATCTTGTAATAGTGAACAAAAACATGTGCTTCCATAAAAAACTGCGGGTCCAATCGTCAATGATTGACAAGGAAGTGGAAAAAAACACACAATACTCTGAAAACTTAGCCACGTTGTTTATTTGTAATAATATGAACGTAATCAAATCGGGATTCCCCGGAAACTGAGAATAAAAACCTGAAAGTTTGTCGCTTCGCGATTGGTTGGTTCAATGGACATAGTAATATTATTCGGTTAAACCTTGTAAAAAAGGGTGTTTGCTTCTGAAATAAAATCATTGGTGAAATTGCTTTAGAAGCGACTTGACTTATCTTTATATGCGTACGTTTGGAGGAATATCGGACCTGTTAAAAGACAATAGAACTAACTCAGGTCAATGACGGATTTACATAAGTTAGAAATAATGAGAATACAATAGAAAGTGCTACTGTAGTCAGTATAGATGATTTTTGCCTGACTCGGACGTGGCTAGGACTAGTGATAGGGTATTTATACATCCATTCATAGCACATATCGACATAATGTTTTTGTTTATTTGTATTACCATTTTTTCACAGTATTGTAATAAACAAAATATAGGATATAACCTAAAAAACCGTTGAGTTATTTCCTGTTATGTCGCATAACAAAACGTAGTGGGCGGAGCTGCCAGAGACGTGGGAGACGGAAAGCATGCTTACATACCGGATGGTGGTGCTATACGAGTATTACGTGAGAACTTGTCTTGTCTCTTTCTCTCTCACGGTTTACGACGTAAAAACCCGAAGTAAATGTAAATTTGTATAGGTTGGGTAAAAATGTTTAGCTATCTATCCATACATATTCTTAAAGAATCGCCGAGTAAGAATTGGTAAGATAGTGATACTTTGAAAATATAATTTAAAATCACACTAATTCACGCCAACTAGCTTTTCCCTAAAACTCTACAGGAAATCGATAGATGGGCAATCAATGGATTAGTAAATAAACCGTAATGGATGTTTTAAAATAATGTCGTTCTGGAGATACAAATTCCAGTTGCCAGTAAAGGTATAGGCAGGATTTAACCTAAGTACATTCAAAGTAAAAAGTTATGACCGAAATATGGCTATGAACGTTAAAAAAATCCCATTGTCTAAAATCAACCAGTTGGCAAATAAAACGAAAACTGAGTAACATTCTCAAGGAATTTCTAGAGGGAAGACGTCCAGCTAGTCGCCTCAGACGTAATATGTGAATGCTGTGTCTATTTTACCAGTATTACAATAGAAATGTTCCCTGAGCACCGGTTCATAGTCGGTAGACACAGCTAACACATGCCCAATTGTCCAGACCGAGTAATTATTTACTACGACTTGTTCATACCTTCAAGAGCTCGGCTATCAAACGCTTTGTGATTTGTCTTTCCCACAACATTGGTCTCTTCAACACCGAAGTTCGCTTCATGATCTTCAAAAAAAATGCATCGCAAAGCTTCCCCAAATACGCAAGAGTCCATTAGTGTGAAGATGAGATATTTGTTTTAACATTGAACAAACTAACTTTACAGCAATAAAAAGTTTCGTTCAAAACCGTACGTACGTACGTACTGAAGCCTACCTGTAGGTGGTATTTTATGGGTACGTTCGATATTTCTTCAAACCCATACTTTAGCATCTTTAGATAACTGTTGCTGTACACAACTAACAAAGTAAAATAAACGTGGAAAGTAAAATGCACTCCATCGAAAGATCATTGCCTTGGAGGCACTACAAAATCACCAACATTGAATGCTCATTATCTTTTTATGAGTTTTTCTCAAGAATTCAATGTGGTTACTCGCAAGTACTCAGTTGCAAGAATGGACGGCAATATATTGCTGGTTTTGTATAGGTCAAGGTTCTTTTCAAATTCAAGTTCAATTCAACATTAGGTACATCAGCGAAAGGAAGATAATCGTTGGTGACGGTTTTATTAGAATGATATAACCTTTTCTAAACCGAAGTGCGCGATACACAGAGAAATTATGTTTTTACCACGACTGGAATTTGACCATTTGCCTCTTCTGCCTATAGAGTTATGGCTCTTACTACAGAGCTGTCTCGGCAACCTTCGAAGCCGCCTTGGTATTTCCAAAACAAATAGTGTTTTTTCGTGTTTAAACCTAAAACAGTGGCGCGATAGATTAATGGCAGTCGCCTCAATCTCGCCCTATTAACATTTATTATAATAACATTGATAACCTCTAAACTTAATAATAAAAAGACTTTAACACAAAATGACGTCCTTTTCGAAGTGGTTTGTCAATGTCACATAAACCCGTTTGGCCAAAGACATTGCGAAGAATATCACATGTATTTTTAACGACAGGTGACAGTGATTCTCAAATGACCCACTGTTATCATCTATGGAGATGATTTGTATACATTATATGTACGAATATATTGCGGCTCCATACTTAAATTACAAATAAGATAGTTGTCTACCTTAACCTTTCGTGATGGTTCTGGCAAGAAGTTTTACAATGTTATTATTGAGATGGATGCGATTGCCTTTAGCTATTCTGTAATTCTATAAAAATACCCAGATGATAACATGTTAAATGATAACTGTTGGAAAGATTTATATAGATATGGATAATGGTATGTACTCAGAGCAATAAAATACAAGAGACAGCGCTGCTGTAGTCTGTTTTTATGAGGTTTGCCGGACTCGGCTAAACCTGGGCGTGGCTAGGACTAGGGCTAGGGTATTTATGCATCCATTCACAGCACATGTCGACATAATGTTTTTGTTTATTCGTATAACCACTTTTTCGCAGTATTGTCATCAACTAAAATATACCATGTAATCTAATAAACCGTTGAGTTATGTTCATTTATTTTGCATACCAAAACGTGTGGGCGGAGTCAACGGAGACGCGGGACACGAAGAACATTCTAACAATACTATAAAGCGGTGAGATAGTTTGGGAGATTTTGTTGTCTCTTTCTTTCTTGTGGTGTACGATGTTAAGAACCCGGAGAAAGTGATTTATCCCAAATTTGTATAGGTTGGGTAAAAAGAATTAGCTCTTTCTCCATATATTGTTACTTCAAGGGTATGTATGTTTTTTTTATAGTGAATACAGCACTAGAGTCCCAACTGCTCCTAACCGTCTAGAGCCAATGAACTATGGTATCCCCGATTGCGGTATGTTTTGTGAGGTTGAAGGTACTGGGAGAGAACGGAGATGGAGAAGAGAGGGGTTGGAAAGTACCTGACTATTCAGATCTGGTCACAAAAAAGGCTGAAGCCATTTCAAGCCACGTTTCGATTCTGAATGGTGGTCTTTCACCAGTGCGATACTTGGAGTATCTACCACTCTGGAACGTGCCGCAAATATATTATTTATTAATCAAACGTGTTACGACACGTATTAATTAAATAAAAGTTATTTGCGCACGCAGGGTTTGAACCCGTGACCTCTGGACTCGAAGTCGAGCGTCCTACCACTCGACCACGGAGGCCGTCAGTGACATGTTTGATAGAGACAGAGTATGGAGCAAGTGTCGTCTTACAAATTGATTTCATTTATCCACCAATGGTCGCTATTTTTTCAATAGTGATCGTATATATGAAAATAATTCAACTGGAGCTCCAACTATTCGTCTGCTCAAACGCCCATAAAAAATGTGTGTGTCGTATTTACTTGAAGTGCCAAAGTCAAAAAAGAGAATGGAAATAAATTATATGGATCTCTATTGAATGGTAAAGCGATGACTCCACGTCAAAGAGTTTGGCCGTATTCAAACTAGAGTATAAAAAAACAACAGGGAGTCATACTCGTATACTAGCCAGTAAAAGCAATGTGGGTGTTTTTTTATTCCCAATCTGAACAGGGGTTATCAGCGCCGAACATTCTGCTTCCTTGTTGTTACTCGGAATGTATTCGTTATTCTTTTTTTATCAGGTTGATATCAAGAGTTCAACACATTCACTTATATTGTACCTTGGAGTAACAATGTATGGAGGGCTAATTATTTTTACCCAACCTATACAAACTTGCGATAAATCACTTTCTCCAGGTTTTTACGTGAGAGAGAAAGAGACCACAAATATAATACACCGCTTTTATGTACTGTCACGATGATCTTGGGCTCCTGCGTCACCGCGGGACTCCGCTTACATTTATTATGCCACTAAACTTGACACAACTAAACGGTTTTTTGTGATATTTAACTACTTAGTTAGTTAAATAATTATTTTGAATTGTAAAAATACTAACATCACAGATTTTTTTTATCTAAAACCATTTTTTTATCACTAAATAATATTTTTATTAATCATTAATTACTAAAAATATTACTTAGTGATAAAAAAATAGTTTAAAAAAAAAATCTGCGTTGTAAGTATTTTTACACTTCAAAATAATTATTTAACTAAATAAGTAGTTAAATACCACAAGGGTGGGCAGAAGGATATTCTGCCATACAACTTTGTCTTGGCACATACTCCTTGATTGATATTCATACCATATCAATAAGCTCTCTTGCGGAACAATATTGGCACTGAGCAGATCCGGACGTTGGTGTGAATCAGCCTTTAAAGTTCCTACTTATAAACATATTTTGTTCAATCAGTTATTTAACAGGTGTTTAGATGTTGATCGTCAACATTGATGGACCCCGTTAATAAACCAGTAGGTACCCTACCGCAGTCTTAAACAACATGTTTAAATAAATTTTCGGAAAAAACTGGTTTTATTTACACTGTAATTTAATAACGTGAAATACTCGTGCAGATAATCAAATTGATATACCGAAGCGTTTATGCCCTTGACTGTTCCAAAAGCAATTAGTATGAGAGGAACGGAACGAGTTTGATTAAGTTGATTTTTTATTGTCGGTACCTATCCTCAAAATTTTATTACCTGGACAAAAGAAAAAACTTTTTCTGTTGTGTGATGGCCAGGTTTCACGTATAGGGTACTCTGGAAATGGAGTGACACAAGTGTGTTCTTTTTTTGTTGTGTGATGGCCAGGTTTCACGTATAGGGTACTCTGGAAATGGAGTGACACAAGTGTGTTCTTTTTCTGTTGTGTGATGGCCAGGTTTCACGTATAGGGTACTCTGGAAATGGAGTGACACAAGTGTGTTATTTTTCTGTTGTGTGATGGCCAGGTTTCACGTATAGGGTACTCTGGAAATAAAGTGACACAAGTGTGTTCTTTTTCTGTTGTGTGATGGCCAGGTTTCACGTATAGGGTACTCTGGAAATGGAGTGACACAAGTGTGTTATTTTTTCTGTTGTGTGATGGCCAGGTTTCACGTATAGGGTACTCTGGAAATGGAGTGACACAAGTGTGTTCTTTTTCTGTTGTGTGATGGCCAGGTTTCACGTATAGGGTACTCTGGAAATGGAGTGACACAAGTGTGTTATTTTTCTGTTGTGCGATGGCCAGGTTTCACGTATTGTGTCACTCCATTTCCAGAGTACCCTACTCTGGAAATGGAGTGACACAAGTGTGTTCTTTTTCTGTTGTGTGATGGCCAGGTTTCACGTATAGGGTACTCTGGAAATGGAGTGACACAAGTGTGTTATTTTTCTGTTGTGTGATGGCCAGGTTTCACGTATAGGGTACTCTGGAAATGGAGTGACACAAGTGTGTGTTTTTTTTATATTCCGCCCCTTACGTTTTGTCATGTATTTAGCCTTTATCCGATACCTAGAATACTCAATACAGATAAAAGTATAATTAAGCAAAAAAGCACTAATTTTTCCCTTGAATTCACTTTGCCTATTTCTACTAGGGTGAAAGTCAGTAGTAAAAAAGAATAAGTTGCCAAAGAAAGCAAATCTAGCAGTCCTTAACAGAGTTTGGCAGTATGACTGTGAGGTTCGGGATTGACAGAGAAACGATGAAAGTGGGCAAAGTGGGACAGTGGGAAAATCCCTGAGTCGTATGAGCGATACGCACGACCGAGTTACGAATGAATGAGTAGATCCATACGTCATTTGACCGGTTAGTAGCTGACTGGACAAACGCGTCAAATTCTCACCCGGGCGTTGCGGGTTCAATTCTTCTGCTAGCTAGGTCCTCCATCATTGCACAACAACATCTTCCGCTTATTATAATGGCAGTAGGAGTTTTTCAAATATTATCAGGTTATTCGAAACCTGGGAATTAAAATGCAAGGTCGATATAAACATTATGCATAATATCAAGCAAGAAGCGCTTTTGTAGTTTGGACAATCTTGCTAAGATAGTATATTTATGACGTACAAGAGAATTAAAATAGAAGTCGGAGAAGTTCCAAAAATAAAATGGTTTATTTATTAACGGTCCCTAGCTCAGCTGTTGCAAAGCCATTTATGTTAAATCAATGAAAGTTAATAAACAACATCGCAACGTCTCGATGCGCTATAAAAGTCGTCATAAATGTAATAAATATGATGTGATCAAGTTAATCAAATAATTATACAGAAAATGGGCGACTGTGGGTGAAACATTACACCTGTTTCAGGGCAGAGGTTTACGGCGCTCTCTCCTCTCTGCCTACGCTTGCGGATAAATGCAAACACAGAGAACACCGAATCATTTTCAAGAATCAAGTAAATAACCACAGTCATAATCATCGACAAAATCCAAATAATCTTTCTCCGTCTCTTCATCAGTGCTAAAATGCCCACTGGACTTTCAATAACAAATTAGTAAATAATTAGATTTTCTCAAATTGTAGAGTTTTTAATTTTAAAATGATCATTAGCTATTTATATATAATTCCCAACAGCAGGAGGCATTGGGAATAAAATGTGATAATTTGATCATCTTTCACTTCTGCTTTGTAAATAATTTCACGTGCTAGTTACCTAGTTCAATAGTCAATATGAAGTAAAAGTAAAGTGAATTAAGAGTTCAGCTGTGTGCACGTTGAGTGGGTGCCTGTTTACGGACCATACTATACGTAAAGGTGTAGAAATATACGCAGAGGTAGTGTTTTCTTCTCGAATTCCTCGAACTCACTAGTCGCTCCTTCGATAAAATGGACCAAATCAAAAGTAGCCATTTAAAAAAATATATATATGAGTAAGTTGTGAATGGTGAATACTTGGAGCAAGTGGATGAGTTTGTGTATTTAAGAAGTATGTTTGCGAGAGATGGAAAGACCGATAAGGATATTGAAAGAAGGGTGAATGCAGGAAACTGCATTAATGGGGGACTGAACGCTGTTGGCGCTAATAAGAGATTGTCCAATGAAGCGAAGCTAGCAGTCCACAATGGAGTGCTTATACCAGCCCTGATGTATGGCAGTGAGGCAAGGAACTGGCAGAGGAAGGATGAAAGTAGACTAAATGCTGTGAAATGAGATCCCATGTGCGGTAAAACCATGTATGACCGTGTTAAAAATGTGGATATCCGGAAAGAATGCAAGGCTGATGGAAGCGTAATGAATAGGGTCAAGAAAGGGACGCTTAGATGTTTTGGGCATGTAGAGCAAATGAACGAAAAAAGGAGTATGAAAAGAAAATATGATGCGAAAGTGAATGGAAGAAGAAGTCAGGGACGCCCGAGAAAGACACGGCACGATCAAGTTAGTCAAATACATGAATCGGGTCATGTGAAGAGTCAGAATAACAGAAGAGTATGTATGAATGTGAATGAAGCAAGGAGTGTGTGCCAAAACAGAGTTGCATGGCGGTCCGTCCTCTCTGCCTACCCCTGCCTGATATAAAGAATTTCTATTCACTTGCCAAACTTTCAAGAATTAGGAAAGGATTTAGAATGTTTTAAGGAATATTTGACTTAAAACGGTTACTTAAACGTTTGAAGCTAACTACTGATATTACCGCAAAATGATGCATGTTTCTACGAAATAATATTTATGTCATTAGAAATGAACGTGGCTCGTTTTATCAATGAACCTCCGTTAGCGCAGCGTGTCTTCTTTGGTGTTCAGTTTGCTTCGCACACATTCAGGAACTTCCACAATTCTGTGATTCGGTGTTGTGTTCAACTTGGCAGTTCAGTGTTCAGTGTTCAGTGTTCAGTCGGTGTCAGTGTGTGTGCAGGTTTCGTGCATGTTGGCTGTCGGTCGCTGGTCACTGGTCGCTGTTAGCAGTGAACGATTTTACGATGAACTGTTTATAAACATATACTCTATTAAACTTGAATCGATAAAATACAGTGGATTTTGTAGTTAAATATAAAATGCATTGCATTCAAGTAAACTTTTGTGATTTGCAGCAGAATCCATAAAAGTTAACAATCCGCTATCGGTAGTTCCCTAGGTTTGAAAACAATAAGTGGCAAAATGGAAGACAAAGCTGACAAAGAGCCTCAGACGCAGTTAGCTGAAATGAAGGATGGGTCAAAAGACACGGAAGCCAACCCGAGTAATGGAGAAGCAAAAGGGTGGAAGAACGCTTCCTTTTGCGAGAGGATCGGTATTATCAGAAGGTACATCACCGTGGAACCCATGTTGGCTTGCTACGTCATGCCCAGCGTCATAGCGAGCATCGCGGTGCAGAATCTCAACTTGGAAAAAGCTTGCAGAGTCAATCAAAACTACTCCACCGAGCTGTGTGACGACATCATAACGCAGAGACTGAATGGGTCTATGGAAGAAGTGGAGGTCCAGAAGCTGGTGGCTTACATGGGGGCGTGGAGACTGCCCTTGCAAACGGCGCTTCCGGCCATCATGATCCTGTTTATTGGACCTTGGAGCGACCGAACAGGCAAGAGAAAGCCTTGCATGCTGGTCCCTATCCTGGGAGAGTTCCTGACTGCGGTTGGCCTGATTTTCTGCACATATTACTTCCTCCAGTGGCCCCTGGAAGTGGCTGGCGTGATAGAAGCCCTACCGCCATCTCTGACAGGAGGCTACGCCACCATGTTCCTTGGTATATTCACATATCTAGCTGACAACACGACTCCCGAAGAAAGGACATTCAGAATCGGCGTAGTGAATACGTTCATATCCCTGGCGCTTCCAGTAGGAATGGCTTTGAGTGGAACATTACTAAATGCCATTGGATTCTATGGGGTTTTCACGATTTCAATTGCATTCTACGGCGCTGCATTTTTGTACGGATACTTCAGGATCCACGACAAGAAGGTCGTAAAAGAAATTGATGCAAATCATCAGAAGGAAGTGAATTCTTGTACCCAATTCTTCAGCTTGGTTCACGTTTGGGACACCTTCATGGTTATTTTCAAGAAACGCGTAACAAACCGACGGCTTCAGACGATCCTCCTCGTGGTGTGCTACATCATAGTGTCTGGACCGGTTCACGGTCAGTATTTCACGTCTGTACATATATTTATTTACGGGTAAACCCAGAATGCCGTCTATCGCATTGATGAGATAATACTAATTGACAAAGATCAAAAGATCAAAAGGTTAACGGAATCTTTTCTAAGAATAATACGAAACAGAAAATGCATGATCGTGTTTTATAAATAATTATCAGTATTTTAAGCAATTTTTAATTCTTCGTTTAGTATGAAATATGTAAAATAGTGAGCAGTATGGTATTTATTGGTTTGTTTATCAAATCCCAACTTCAAATACCACCCGCTAAAAAGCTGTTCAAATACTTCGGAATACTAGAACGCAATGGTCATCAATTATTGGACATGCATTTGTTTTTACAATTTACTACGAATTTGAATCCCTAGCACAATAAACAACTTACTGCGGGTTTATACATATCGATTTTAGTACATATCTTATGCAGAGCAGGTTAAAGCACATTCCTTCAAACAAACCCATCACTCGTCAGATAGATACGTAGAGTTTTGTATGAATTTTAAATGGAAATTATTTTTACTTAAATAAGAAAAGCAGACTCCTTCGCAAGTTTTCAACTACCGAATGTTTGGCATAATCAGACGGCCCGCTAGTGGTATGGTGTTTTACACTTTAAATGATATAAGTAAAATATGATTGGTTCATCACGAATCGATCTTTTCCCATGCGTTTATTGAATCGGTTTACATACGTTAAGCGACAATATGCGAGGCAGAATAAAAAGCTATAATACCACAATTTTTCTATACAGATTTGAAGGGAAAATGTGAAATTACAGTTAAATTCAAACTGATTGGTTAAATCAACAGATTCAATTGAAATGACAGAAACAATGTTGGTGTGAAATTATCACAAAGTTATTAATAATGTTTTTATGAAAAAATGCTGCACGCAGACGCCTCCCGAATAATGTGATACAATGCACTTTTATCATAAAATTATTATTATTTACTTTTCAATTTGTACTTAGGTACCCACACGCCGTTCCGCATTTCGCTTCAAAGTTTTTTTTTGTTTGTTTTACAATAAAAATCATAATTCTTTAGTACCTGGTTGAATAAAACAAAAAAAGTTGACGCAGGTAACTCTGCTCTCACTGAGTTATCTAAAGGGATAAAAAGCTAAAAAAAGTCCCAAACTTGTGTCGCTTGAGTCAAGCCTTCTCCCAAATGGTAAATATATTTTAGATGACTAAAGGGCCACCAAACTCTTCAGAATCAAACGAGAATCAGAGCATTCGATGCAGAAAAGAAAACTAATCAAAGCTGCATATTTAACTCATCTTTGATGTGTCGCTTAAGCCTTTTTGCCTTTCCATCGACGATATACTTGTATTTCATTTTTATTCACGAAAATGAACGATCAATAAGTGAATACAAAACTAGTGGGAGAAGTAGAAAAATTACCCCTTTTTACATAACTTCACCACCTTGCACACCACACAGAAAACTAAAAATTTCGATCACTTGTGAGTAGCCCGCGTGTGCGGGGCAAGGTTACTACAGAGTTAGTAACCGGATAGTAATTTCAAACACAAACCAGTTCAGTTTCTTTTAAGTATCTTCGCGTGCATACGGCCTAAGGACTATGGTATTTCATGGTTGATGTTATTGCATGAAATTAATATATTTCTAATTTATTAGTTCATAATTCATTGTACCCAACGGCTGGCTTAGCGAGCGTACAAATAGCACAGCTAGTTAGTTTAATAATATTTGTGCACGGGAATACCCAAGACGTGAATACATGTTTTTGTCGTACATTGTTTTGGTGAGTAATAGATGATTCTCTGTAACCTAATTGTTATTCAACGTCAGAGCAACAATACACGGGAGGGATAGCTTTGCAAAACAGTGTAGTCAAGATTATTGTTTTTTTCCTGACTCGGGCGTGGCTAGGGTTTTCATGGACACGCCTTTTTACATCCATTCATAGTACATGTCGACATAATGTTATTTTTATTTGTAACCACTTTTTCACAGTATTGTCATGAACAAAAATATAGGATATAACCTCAAAAACCGTTGAGTTATGTCCTGTTATTTCGCATAACACAACGTAGTGGGCGGAGTCGCCGGAGACGGAAAACATGCTTACGTACCTAAAAGTGGTGCGATATTGTGTGACAACTTAGCTTGTCTCTTTCTCTCTCACGATTTACGACGTAAAGAAAGTGATTCATCGTAAATTTGTACAGGTTGGGTAAAAATATTTAGCTCTCTCTCCATATATATTCTTATTCCAAGTATTCAACACTAAAAGCTAAGCTGGATTTACCATTGACGTGGCCGGAAAAAATGAAAGTGTGAGGTTTTTTCTTTTGGTCAATATAAAACAGATAATCGGTGAGTTCTGTCATCGTGAAATTTGCACAGATTATGTACGGAATTTCTAGGTAAACGCAACTATTTTCAACTGGAAAAGTTATTTCCTTCGTTAGCTATGAGGCTTTCATTTAAAAAATCACAAATAAGATTGAGATTTTTCAATAAATTTATAACAGAAATATACTAGAAAGACGACGCGAGAGAAGACAGCTAGCAGCTACTAGCCACCAGTAAATATATGATATAATAATGTCAATTCTTCATTAAGGCTGAGATGTTTTAACCTCTGCATATTTGATTGACGATCATTGCCATCTTAAATTTGTAAACGCCGATTCGATTTTATCAAATTGTGAGCAACTGTTACGCTTGACGGCTGATCAAAATTGGACCAAACGCTGAAACAGGTTGAAAGTTGACCGTCGAAAAAGAATTTAGATCAAGCAAAATAAATAATTTCTTGCAGGTTTACAGGTGTTTTTTTTTAAATTTAAGGGTGTGATGTCATTTTTTTAATAATGCATTATTTTCTTCATTTTCAGGTGCGGGAAGTGTGCAATATTATTATGCTCGAAGGGCTTACCAATTCAACGAAGTTGACTTCAGCATATTTTCATCTTATACCATCATAGTGAACTTCTTTGGTAAGTGAATATTTTTTTACACCTATCGGCATTACTCTATTTTTATAAACTACTCTTTTACCAACAAATAAATTAATCTATTTACTATATAAATATACAAAAAAAAAAAACATTCATTTTACACAAAAATAATTTCCCTCCGGGCCTATGTCATTTTGGGGGATGCTGCGTGGAGGGTCTCGGAGCATTTTCCATTGAAATACTGGTAGAATAAGCATAGTATAGCAACCCCACGTCTGTGCTCTAAAGATTGCAATCCGTTTGTTAATATAGGAGAATCTATCAAATTCAACAGTGAGGTGCTTTGTACAAGGTTGCGTACTATTAAAGTATCTGCGAGCCTTGTACAGTACGCCCAACTTCTGAGAGACTAACTGTACTCCGGTTTTGACGGAGCCTTCGTGACTCAGTTAATCACATGGAAGGCTTGTTAACCATATTATACTTAGTAGGAAAATATATTCACATCATTTTTTCCAAGCTAAATAAAAAATCACTCGAGTGCAAGTATGAAGCTTGAGTCAACGCGAAATTCCGTCAACAACAAATACATAACGCACCCAATTTATAACGTCAAACCTAAATATTTGCTTTCCCAAAGAATAAACATTTACAAAAAAGTTACTGTTTACTAAATTTTGTCAATACAAGTGAATAAAAAAACCATGTTCAATATTTTTCCAGGTGTGATGTTCGCGCTATCAGTATTAAGCAAATACTTCCAGATGAATGACTGCTTGTTGGCCGCCATAGCCTGCTTCTCTAAAGTGATGGGAAGCTTCGTGTATGCCTTCGCCCCTTCGAAGGAGTGGCTGTACCTCGGCCCCATAGTGGAACTGATGGGGGGTACCGCAGTCATCGCCATGAGATCCATGGCTACTAAAGTAGTAGATAATAATGAAGTTGGTAAGTTCCTCAACTCTGTATGGTGTAATGAAACTGGGGTGGGTACTTCCTCGCTTGATAGATTTTCCACAACATTTGAATTGAAGAAGTCACTTTGGCAGATGGATTATTGGAGGAAAACTGTAGGGAAACAGTAGGATTAGAGATATAATAGATAATATATAAACAAAACAATTTTAAATTGTTGTATAAAGGAGTAAAATAAGTGTTTAGTACATATTATATAATAATAACTACAATATGAAATAAGTAAGTAGATAACATAATATAATGTAATGAGTAGTAGATACATTATTATAAAGTTGTAAAATATGAACACGGTAATGGGTGAAGATTGCCTGATGATAGCCAACCTCCAATAGGTTATACGATCTATCAAAACACTTTTTTGTAAAATATACATATTAGGAATTAGGGCATTTTCCTTCATATATTATGATTCCCTTTGATATTTCACACTAAACACAGAATCGGGTTCCCACCCAGGCTTCGCGGGTTCGATTCTCTGCTAATAATAATAATAACCTTGCATTTATGTAGCGCAGTTTTGTGATATTTCACTTCAAGTGCGCTTTATTAGAATCAACTTAAAATAAAGATTTTGTGACCCCATTCAGGGGTCATGTTCTCAAAATTACTCCGACAGTGCTCCTTACGTAGATGATAAAATAATGTTACAAATAATCAAACAGCTAAAATATCAATCCTAGTTTAATCATGCAACATCACTGTAAGATTTAGGTTACATTTTGCTAAATACAACACATAAATAGGTAACAGCTAACAGATATGGATATTAACATAATTATTAAAAAGCCTGAGTGAAGCAATAATGGTGTCAAATAATATAAGCCTGGAAGAGATGGAAATTACTTCACAAAGCGGTTCTACTGGTAAATATATGAAGCAATGAGAACAGAACAATAAGACATAAAAAAAACAGGAGTCAGTTAAGGTTCGGCAATAAACTAGTTGAGACCTCTATTATTGTTCAAACAACATTTTCCACTTATAATAATCATAGTAGAGAGAAAGGTTATTCAAATATTGCCAAGGCATTCGTAACCTAGCAATAATTCTTCATTTAAAAATACAAGTCACTCTGGAGATGTTCGAAAGACAATATTTAAAACATTTACTTGCATAAATTAACACATAAATAAATGTTTTGGCATCTGGAACCTGTTCTTCGTGCAATAAATGTTGGAAGGATTATTTTTATTACTTTGACCAACAATCGTGTTTTGTCATTGAAGCCTATTTTAATTTATAGAATTGAATGTTTGGATCTTTGCTGAGTTCGTTTTGTATTATCTGTTGTAACATTGAATGATTTTTTACATTTGAATTCAGTTAGCAGACAGGGTATCTCAAACTACCTTGAATTCACTACAGATCATTACACAGATACATTATAATATGAACATAAATAAACATTCATTAAATACTTTATAAATATAGCTATAGACACAAACATTAATAAATGTTAAACATAATCATTAAGAGCTTACTTGACTGAAAGCCAAGATAATAAATTAATTATTCTTAATAAAACAGTTCACAGTAAAACACATATTTAAAGTTCCTCTATAAGAAACTTTAACAACACAAATCATTGCTTTTCAGTCTAGATTCAGAATTGAAACATGTAAGGTTTCCTACATAAGAAGTTTTTTTTCCTGTCTCCTGATAAATTTGTAAGTAAGTTTCACTGTATGTACGAGTAATACATGCAAGTTTAGTCTCAGTATTTTTCGTTTGTTATTTACTGCCGTGAAGAAGTTTAGGTATTACTAAAATCAATAATCCCGTAAATCAGTTGTCCGTACAAAGCCACTGTTTTATTTTAAATGTAATGTCACACCACAGAGTGACTGATTTCCATGAAAAATATGAATTATGTATTGTGCACTTGTGAATGTGTTAAAAATATTTGTGTACATATTAACATTTATTTATTTATTCTTGCTAAAATATAAAAAAAATACATGGGTTTGGTCCATGTCTGTCTTACTAGGATGTCCCTGTGTCGAGACAGACGAATTTTGAATTACATTCACGTACATTGAATTTGAATAAACTTTTTGTTTGTTTTTTTCAGGTAAAATCAACTCTGTTTTTGGAGTCTGTGAGGCCCTTGTGAACACCATCTATGGCCCAATCTTTGCGGCGTTTTACGCACAAACTGTTGAATCGTTCCCAGGAGCATTTTGCATTCTTTCGGCCTTTCTGCTTGCACCCTCCGTGGTCATATTCTTGTAAGTACAAACTTATTTTGATAACCGCATTTTTTGATGATCGAAAGATCGGTGTTTATGCGCTGCGCATATCGAAGAACGTATACATTTCAATAGTATGGAACTTTCAAAAGACTGTCACACACGGGAATGCGTCTCACTGTTGAGTTTGGCAGCCACCTCTGAAACAGCTGAATGCAGAAACACTTGACTCTGTGCAGAAATCGGCGGTTTGATAGATTTCTCTATCGTAACAAACGAATTGCTGTTTTTGGAGCACAGACATCACTAGAGCGCAACCGGGGAAACACATCAAACATACACAACCAACATCTGAACAAGGTTGACATTTGCCACGTGAGAACGGAATGTTTTTACGACTCATTCTTGTTTTCAACAGCTCGACTGTAGAATGTAGGTTTCACCTTTTCCATTCATCCACACAGTGTTGTCCCCAAAGATAACATAGGCCCCGAGAGAAATCATTTCGCTCAGGGTCTTCTGTGTGTAATAATTTAAATGAGAAAAAGTGGTTTAAAAAACTAAAGTTTTACCACTTTATTATTTTACATATTTGTCTACTAGTGTTAGTTAGACCCAACCATCTTCAGGACAAGGCAGTATAATAATAAATGGATTACTTTTATAGCGCCGTTTTTGTGGGAAAATCACCTCAAGGGCTATAATATATACTAACTTAACTACACACATTTACATATGAGGTTAAGAAAATAAAGAGGGAGACAGCATATCAGAGGCGGACAGAATATCAGATAGGGGGAGATGAAACAAAAAATTATATGCTGGTTTTTAAAAAATATGTTTTTAAATTATACACTAGTTTGATCCTGTGATTAAAATTTGTGAAATTGTCAAATCATTTTTCTTAATCTGTCTTCTGGCAACCAGCAGAAGAACAAATAAACACCTAATAAAAATAAACATTCAAAGACATGCACATAAGTTGCAAGATAACATCCGGATATATTACACAGCGATAAATGTATCTGACTAATTAGAATGACATTACACACTGGTTTTCAAACATCATCGGAGGGCACCTTTTGTAGGAAAAGAGAAACATAGATCACCCACAGGTGAAACAGGCTGATGGCCAAAGAGAACTAGCGACTTTGGATGGGTGAGAGCCGCAAAGGCTTCAGCAAAACTGGAGACATCTAAGGGAGGCCAATGTTCAAAGCCAGAAAGCTGGTAAAGGTACGATTTGTAATATTATACACTATTAATCAATATGTATATTTTCATTTCAGGTACATGTACAAGCTGCAGAAGGTTGATGACTTCAATGGCGATAAAGAAAAGGAGGCCAAAGACAATCCTGGCTTTGAAAGAGAAATGAGCCACTTGTAAACAATTTAGAATCCAAATTCAACAAGATTTCTTCCAACTGTCAACATTGAAAGATAACTAATCAAATCTGAAATTGACAGAATTCAAAGACAATTGAGAAATAATTTACCAGCATGTTCTGTGTGCATACATTATATATAAGCGCCCTTGAGGTGATATTCTTTCACGAAAACGGCTCTATAAGCCAATTATTATTATTGATATGTTTTTACTAATGTAAATTTGACACAAAACCGATTCGAAATTCGGATCAAACTCTTGAAAGATAATACGTATAAGAATAAAATAAATAAATAAATAAATAAACTGTTAGAAAGGTATATTTTGTTTCTTGCAAAATATATAACTAGTTTACATAAAATAATCTAAAAACATAATAGCTAAACAAACAGCTGTGATTTAAATATACTTTTATGAACTGAATTTAGTGATAAATATGAATATGTAATGCAAAATTCCTATTCCAGTAACATAATATTTGGGGCAAAACAATAAATGAATTTATTTTTTTACATACTAATTTGATAAAAATACCCATTATTGTATTATAAACTTCAAACTTTTAAGACAAGATTCAGTTGCAAAGCATGTCTAATAAATCTAAACAATTTAAAATTGCTTTGAAATTTATTGGGACAAAGCTTGGTCATGTCCCTTTTCTTATAAAATCGATGAATTGATATTATACCAGTGTTTAAATTTATTTGATAAAACTATGCACTGTTTTTGTCAAAATAAAAACTTTTTATTTAATGAGTTTGTTTAATTTATAACTTCATAAATCACAGTTAATACTTTAATCAAAGTCAACAATTGCAATTTTGGTGGCAGTATAATATTTTAATATTTAGCATTTACGCAGGATTAGTTGAATCAATTCATACAGTTGATAAGTACATTCTCAAAACAAGCTCACAGCCTGCCAAAGAGCTGTTAAGGTTTTATAACGTTTAGAAAAACAAAGCACAGGTCAGGTACAGTTATCAAGTTCAATCACTCGACATTCATTCGTCCACAAAATCTAACACGTATTCAGTCTAATTTACAAAAGCACTACCTACATATTATTTACAAAAAATAATCATGAAGAATAACAATTTCAAACCCTAAAAACATATATCATATACTGAATACCTAATTCATATTATCAATGTTTGTTGTGATAATTAATCCAAAGTCACTATTAATGCCTAGTTCACACGAGGACAGGACAATACTGTCTTGTAACAGCTCCGTACCGTATTATCCTAGTTTAAACAGAAGTTTGAAGGACAAGACAATGGACCAAGACATTGTCCTAGAGATAGACGGTAAGCTACCCCCACCAGCGGGCGGCCGCATTATCTGCGTGTGAACACGCACAGACAAAACAGTAGGACAATAGCCAACGTTCGCGACGTATGTGTCGCTCCCGAACTCGCTCGTAGTGCAATCTGTTGTGTATCCATTTTCACAGCATTCCGCGTTTGAACTAAGGTCGAATTGTTGTCTTGTCCCACTGTCCTATCTTGCGCAGTCGACACTGTTCACGTTCACGAAGATGGGACGGGGCAGTATTGTCCTGTCTTCTGTATTGTCCTCATTAGTGCAACTTGACGAGTACAAAAGTGTAGTTGAGGCACTTGTTGATTGTTGTTTTATATTCGAGTCAAAGGATGCGAGGCAAACCATCATTGTGGAGGGGTAACAGGTGAACACCTGCACAGGTAACTTTTTTGCGGATAAAAACCATTTAATATCTTCTTCTATCGCCCAGGTAAGATGCTGGTGATATAAACGTCAGTGATTAGTATTGTCGTGTAGTGCAGGCCGTTCAAAACGTGGAAGCGAATGACTACCTGTAAAGTGCTTCAAAAGTTTTGAACTGAGCCATTAGCTAGAAAAAATAGGTTGACATAAATCCATTTCTTTGTAAGTCATTCTTGACACCTATTCAAATGACAACCAATTTAAGAATCACACACTGAGTTCAGACAATGTAATGTTACAACCACTGAATAGATAAGCAGATAGAAGTGTGATCTATACCAATCCGAAATAAACCTCAGTCGCTAAGTTACGTAAGGCGAAAAAGTTTGATTGACTTCACCCAAATTAAGATAAAATTGATCTTACTTTGGGCATACAGTCACGCCCACATCACACTTCTAAATCATATTTCATCAGTGTTACAAAATTTTTTTAAAGATTCAAAACTTATAGGGAACAGTTTTATTGTGATATATTGTCTTAATGAGTGTTGGAGGACATTTGAGTCCGTTTGCAATCAGCAAATTGAGAAACCTTTCGTCTTGCACAGCTGTCAGTTTGATCTTCAGAGCGATGCAGTTCTGCATGACTTCTACGCAGCCGCGGAAGTTCCGCTGCCTCACTGGAAATAGAAATTCTTCGGTATTGATCTTGTTCTTGATTCTTGAAAAATCTACACAGATGGTCAAACACAAAGGCAACGTCCACACCCTTTAATGTGACAAGTAATAAATAAACAAATAATTGTGTAATATTATCACCATGTAGTTATTCAGACGTGTACATTTTGATACATACTATGACACAGAAATACGATTAGCAATAACAGATCCGACCCATATCAGAATAGGCACTGTTTAGTGAGGCCGGTAACGTATAATAAATCAATAGACGCGTGGGTTGCCGGTATTGAATTTTTTTTAAATCAGATTTTAAGATATAAGATAAAGTTGTTATCTGCGAAAAATCACAGCTTTAATCCACCCATTTCAAATATAGAATAATGTCTGCCTAGATACACTATAGGTAAGTACTTTACTAGGTAGGTAGGGTGTTTAAAGAGATCATTTTTTAAATTTGATTTTTTCAATAACATTAACAGTTTCAAATTTGAAAAGTTTACACTAGTACGGCTGTACATACTCACAGAGGAAAATATTTTTAGTTAACTGTAGAATCAATGGTCTTTACCATTGGCCTACACATCATGAATACCGTTGTTTAGGTAAATTATAAATACCAGCCTGAAGAAGGGAAAGCCCATACAAAGGTGCAATTGCAATCAACAAACAACCGGAAATATTTCCAAGCTGCCGCCTGTACAACTGTGTACAAATGTTGAGCGCGCGTTTAGCGAGTTTCCCGACTATGCACCGGTGCCGAAGGGATCAATGACACAAGTTTCTTGGACCATCTTCCATCGTAATACGGGTAGAACGAGAACAGCATTCTATCCGACGTCTATGCTCCAACGATAGCAATCCGTTTGTTAAGATAGGAGAATCTATCAAACGGACTGTCCATTTCTGCACAGAGTCGAGGGTTTTTCAGGTATTTAGGGACTCCAAACCAGAGGTGGCTGTCAAATTCAACAGTGGGACGCACTTGAGATTTATAAAAGGTCGGCAGTTGTGTACTATTAAAGTACTCGCGTGCCCTATACAGTACGCCCGACTTCTGAGAGGCTAACTTTACTCTGGCTTCGATGGAGCCCCCGTGCCTCAGATGGTCACTTAAAGTTACACCAAGTATGTCAATGGAAGGCTTTTTGGGAAGATTGCTTTCTTTGATGGAGACTTGTCATTACAATCCCTTTTAGTCAAAATCAGACATGATCAGGTCTTTGAAAAATTAAATTTGACGATGACATTCTTACCCCAAGAAGGTATTCTTTCGAGGTAAATTCTATTCTCTGTTTCAAAACCCTCTGAGCTGTTGAAGTTCCTGTGCCCTTTGGGGACTTGTCAAACAAATAACTATCATAGACTGCACTGTCATCTGCGCAACAATGTAATAGTGCACATGAATAAAGGTCATTGATGTGCAACAAAAACAAAGTTGGAGACAGAACCGATCCCGATTAATTGAATGAGAGGAAGAGGTGACACTGTCAGCAACCGTCTGAATCGACCACTCCCTCAAAAAATCGGCAATCCAAAGGATGCGGGAAGTCTGTAAGATGGCAGTTTGTTGACAAGTCCTCGGAGCCAAGCCCGGTCAAAGGCTTTAGAAATGTCCAGTGCAACCGCTTGGGTCTCGCCGAAACATTTCAAGCACCGTCCTCAAACATGCGTCACATATGCAAGAAGATCAATGCAAGACCGGTTCTGCCGAAATCTGTATTGACGATCGTTGATAAATTTGTTTTGCTCGAGATATGTGAGCGGTTTGTCGTTGATTACACGTTCCATCACCTTTGAGAGAACTGATGTAATCGCTAAGGGGCGGTAGTTGGTCGGGTTGGAGCAGTCACCCTTCTTGGGAATAGGATGAATAACGCCTTTTTTCCAACCAGAGATCACAGATCCACACTTGAGGGACATTTTGAAGAGCTTCGTCAATATTGGAGCAATTTCTGCAGCACACCTCTGCAATACCAGTGCGGATATTCCATCAGGCTTACTCACTTTGTTAACTTGTAGCCCTCGTAAGGCGTGGAGTATATCCCGATGCCGAATCCTCAGCTTTTTCATAAAGAATTCGCTGTGAGGAACCAACGGCGGGACAGGACCTTAGTCATTGAGGGCGGAGTCATCCACAAACAATTTCCCTAATAAGTTTGATTTTTCGGTGGCGGTGTTTTCTAACGAGCCGTTGGGTCTGGTAAGAAGCGGCAGACTGGATTTGTAGAAATCGTCACTTATGAAACACGATAGCTATCAGAACACTCTGCTGTCGTTCGGACAGGCAGCCAGCTTTCTTCTTATCTGCAGGTTGTGCTCGAATTTTGACTTTTTAATGATTCTCTTGCGCTCCTTTGCCAATTTCTTGTATACTAATCTGTTTTCCAACGTTTGAGATGTGTTGTTGGCTCAGTAAGCTGCGTTTTTTCGTCAAACTGCATCCGAGCATTGTCGACTAAACCACGACTTTGGGCCCACTCCAGTCTGTTTTATGGTTGATTGTATGAAGCCATCCATCACAGATGTGATGACTTCACCAATTTCATGGGCACATCTGGAAGGATCCAAAGTCCAAAAACAGACAGCTGACCACGGGAACATTAAGGTGTGCCTGCAGACCGAACCAATCTGCTGACCTATAATGCCACACTTTTCTTTTCAGCTTCTCATTTGGAGCTCTGAAGGTAATGGGGATTGATGTCATAACCAGGCAGTAGTCGGCGATCGTAGAGTCTGGATCTTAGAGACATCAATCTTGTTACCGTATGGCATAGTGATTAAAAACAGATTGGAACGGTGAGTCTGAATGTCAGGAGCCCTCGTAGGTTCCCGCACCAGTTTCTTCAGTCTGTGGCAAAGGGCAAAGGAATCAGCCTGTCGGCCAGCCGAGTCTGTTGAACTACGTTATTGTTTTGTACATTTTTAATCTTTCGTTGTGAGTTGTTATTAGCCGATAGGTCTTACGTCTCCATGTGTTTAGTTTTGGTGCGCTTTTGGCAGCAGTTGCCAATTAGTAGATAGCTTACAATCTTTCCTAATATAAATAACATTACGGGCGGAATATTGATTCGATCCACCAAAGGGGTTTCAAGTGTAAAATGAATGCGAATACTATTTTGTTCCCTTTCCATAACTTCGGTGGTGAGTGAACGTAGTTAAAATAATTAAATGGTTTTAATAAAGAAATATCCAAAAAATAGACTGGAATCTCTATAATTCTAGAGTATAGATAAGTGTTTTATTTTATTTACGGCAAATTAATGCCATTTACATGTTTTCGTCTATCACAGACATTAAGAACAGTGTAATCGATGTATTTTTAAACACCAAGAATAGTAGAATGAATTTCGTGTACAAATAGAGGTTCCTACGATTTTTTTATTGCACCTCTTAAAATGTACGTAGCAAGGTTAAATTGGTCCCGTCAAAAAAATAAGAAAAGTTATATTATGTAGGCATACTCTTAATATTACAGTGGAAACCCTTCGAGGCTCTACAGTTTCAAAATCGGAAATAATTAATAAGTATGCTCTCGACAATAATAAACGGGTAGTGGATAATTTCAATAAATAGAACTTACGTCGATAGTCAAGTAACACCCCAATCACCATCTTGTAGCAATGTTTCATTTCAAAACCTAATATCATCTGCAAAAGCCGCAGAATCGCATCTTCCTGGTGGTCCTTTAGGGCGCTCACAGAGATGGGGAATAAACTGCAAATAGAAAGCATTTCATCAATGGATATAACTAATTGTTTTATCGTAGAAGAATGTCAAATCCACCAGTTTCTCGGTGGCACATCTGTGCCGGACCAAGTGACTACCGATGCTAGCGACTGGTTGAATAACCTCAGCATACCACCATGAACTCCTCCATACAAAGAAGACTAAATAGCTGACACGTCAATTCTACGCAAGGGTAGGCAGAAAGAATGGAATACCTCAGTATTACCTTGGCACATACATATCCAGTCACACTCTTCTGTTATACCAACTCTTGAGATGGCCCAACTCAAATATTTGATTGACTTGATCATAGCATCTCTTTCTGAGGCATCCCCGCCATCATCTTTTATTCACTTGCACGCTAATGGATATTCTATTTCATTTAACAAAAAAATATAGTAGAAACGACATTCCATACTGACAATTCTGTTTACAGAAGAGTAAATTGATTCAATTCTTTGCTATTTTATGAGGCCAAAGATGCATTAATATTTTAGTCGACGATTAAAAAATAGGAAAAATGAAAGACGAATGCTGAAATGAAAATTCAATTTAGGACAGTCAATAAATAAGTATTGGTTATATTATATTAGTTATCGAATAAGAGTAGAATATTGATATGTTTTCTCTATTTTTCTGTATGGAAGCCTGGATGCTAAACCAAGCATTGACATCATAGACATAAAATACAAGACACGTCATATTCATACAAATCTTACGAAAAATGTAGCACCACTAATGTTGCACCACTAAATGTTTCACCCACATATGAAAAGGATGTGCGGAAGAGATAGCTATTTGAAGCGTGTTTGTCTCGTTGACTTGGTTTAGTGCAACCAGGCTCGTTGTCTCAGTAACGTATCTACATTATTTAATTCATCTAAGGTTGACATGGAAGTTATGCGTAAAGTGCTGCTGAGGTTATGTTTCACAACAACGGCGCGATACAAAATACCCCTTTAATTGCTTTACAGTACATAAATATGAGATGTTACTTACTGGTCGTGTAAGAAATTCCTCAGTGGGTCACACTCTTTGAATAATGTCTCCGCTAGTTGCTGGTCTCCAAACCATTCGCTCAGCCAACAGCTTTCCCAGAAACAACACATTAAGTACCAATCGTTCCAAATGTCACCAAACTTCATAGAGTACTCCTTCAAGATTATTACAGATGCCTCCGATTGACTTGAAACTGTTTCTCTAATCAAATTCTTCATCATATTCTTGATATGCCATCTCATCATCATGTTTTTTTCATAAACGTCCATAAAGATTTCAAAACCTTTCTTAACGTTACCTTTCATCCAGTACGCTTTAGCCAAGTAATGATTGAAATCTGAATTGGCAAGCGATAGTTCTGGTTTGAAAGTTTGGTAAAATATTTGCAAAGACTTGACCATTTTTATGTTCCCTTTGAAGGAATAAACTGACAAAACTTCAGAGATGATTTCGACTGATGGACACTGTTCATTCTGTAAACACTGAGCTATTAAATATTCCACATCGTAGAAGGCATCCGAGTCCAATGCACTCAATATCATAGAATCAATTTGCTGTATAGATAGATTGCTAGTATCAATTTTAAGTATATTGCACTCTGTTAAGTTTTTATACTTGGTTTTGAAGTCTATTTTCCAAGGATTGGCGCATGTTGAGGTTTGCATTTCTTCTGTGTCTCTGTGAGTTTGTTTCTTTGCATTCCACTTAGTCGCCTTTTCCTTCACCAACTGTATGGTAAAGTCGTCTATTATGTCAACTGTTGTCAATTTCTTATTATTGGTGTGAAAGCGATACAAACTATTGTAGAAATGGCAGTGTACATTATGCAATTTGCATTTTTGAAGAATTGAGGTTAGGAACAATATGTTCTTCGCGGTCACGGTACCCATTTTAGAAAAACTGCACACACAAGGAAATATTCTTCGTCGTTTCGCGGATTAATAACTTTCCACGCCGTAATTTAGGGGATAAACACATTTTTGGCACAATTAGGACGACGACATAATTTGTGAATTTTCGCTACTAAACTGACTTGTCATAACAAATAGTGATGTGCAATATTTCGGCCCGGCTACTTTATCCCGGCGACTTGTCGGTCGCTGGAGCCGTCGATATTTTTTCTCCAAGGAAGAGATTATGTTTCGGAACCGGTTTCTTTTTTGTAAAACATTACAAATATTAGTTAGTAACCGGTGGTTTTTCGTTGGAATGCACCTCATTCTTTTTTACTAAAAAAACCGGTTCCAGGTAATATCGCTATCAACCCCTTTCCCCTTTATTAAATAATAAGATTTATAAGATCCGGTTATTTTTTTTCAACTTACCGATGAACCTACCCGCCACCGAGAATTGGTTTTTAGATTTTGATAAATTGGTTAAACGGTTGTGAGCTTCAGACAGTTAAATAAAACTAACTTTATTTTAGCTATATAATTAATAATCATTTTAAGTTTATGAAAAATATTCCAAAAGTTTTTCTTAATACCTAATTAAATTACCAAAGTCTGATTTCTCTATTTATTGGGAAAAAATTGTGTCAAAATGGATTTCCATCCCTATGTTTTGTTTATTTCTTCGCATGCGCAAAAACCTGCGCAAACTGTGCAGCGCGCAGCGAATCCAAACAACTATTAGTATTTGACGTATCGTTGGCTTGATCGGTTGTAAGTTTTACATGTGCGAAATAACTTTTCGGTTTGAAGTTGATTAAAGGATTATTTCAGTGTCTTAACGCAATGTCAATTAGTATCATATTTCGCCGTCGGTAAAATCGATAAATTTTACTAAATTACGTTTAAAAAAATACTTCCGTTAAAAGTTAACAAAAGTTTTTTATCATAATGAACGTCCACTATCTCAAAGATCAGCATTTTTTGTCCCTCTTACAAGTGTTTTTATTTAAATAAAAAATTGTGTATTGAAAAATAGTTTTCTAAAAAAAAATAATGTTAAAGTGTAGTTTTTCATAATTATAATATTCGGTTTTATGATTTTGCTTGTGATAAGGGTGAAGTTAAGTGAATTGTCTTAAATGGATTATCAGTGCTTCAATGGATGGTACCTCCTAAAGGTAAGTCCATCCAGTCGAGGTTATCAACAAGGGGTGAGTGCTCTTTTATTTACTAAAGATTTTCAGGTTACAAGAGTGCTTTGGAATTTCTTTAATTAGATTCATAAGCCTCACCATTGGGTTAAAGGGTATAAGTATGTATTTATTAATTTTCCTTAACTGGTTGGCATATCAAAAATAATTTATAGAAGAAGGGAATTTTTGTATTAATATCTACAATTAGATAAATATATTTAGTTAGATAAGTTCAACTGGCCCCGGGTGGAATTGTTTGCTTTTCTGGACTACTAAAACAGATGCATGAAAAAACTTTACAAGAATGGCAACTGGGATGGATCGACAGCGTGCTGATGGACTCTTTTCTTTATTCAATTGGATCACCATATGACGCCGATGTTATCTGGACACGGGAAGTTTTGGAGTAAACTGTATAGCTTTTCTCTGTCTCCTCACCCAAATTGTGCTTGTTATGATGATAACCAATCGACCAAGTAAATTCTGTGGCACTGATTATGGATGCCAGCAAAGACGTTCGATATTCCTGTCCGGATTTATTTTTACCGATAAACCTTCCCGCCACCAAGAATTGGTTCTAAAAGCAACTAAATAAATAACTGGCTCCTCGTCGGTCTCCGGTAACCGGAACCGCAGTGACACCCTATTTTAAATATCAGCCATCTCTAATTACAAAAACAATATCTGACATTTATGATTTTCTTGAAGTATTTATTTTTAGTTCAAAACAAAAATTAGTTTACGCAGTCTCTTAATAATTATGAGGTATTTTACTGTTATTTAAAAAAAGTTAATTCCACACAGGAGGCCCTGAGTTAAATAGTTTTCCTTAATGCCAAAACTTTTTGGAAAAAAGCAGCTCTCATAGAAAGGCTAGAAAATACACCACACATAGATAATTTCTTTTGAAATTCATCACATAATAATATTAGAAGACCACGATTAGTACCACGACTTCAATCCTACTGGCATCCTGGCATCACAATACCTGTATGAAATGATCGCACCGAAGCCGGAATATTAAGATGTCAACATAGTCTCAAATATTCTAGCACTGACGCATGAAGAACTCTTAAAGTTCAGTGTTTCTTGGAAAAGTTTGAAGAATGCCGATACTGAAAATACTTACTGAGTGTCAGAAGTGCCCGTGAAAATAACACAACATATCGACGCCGGAAAGGCAAAAGGGGTGAAGCGCCAAGTCTTCAGTATCTGGTTGGATTTTGAGTTACCTGAAGCGAAAAAAAGCTAAAGAAGTCCCAAACTTGTGTCGCTTGAGTCAAGCCTTCTCCCTAATGGAAAATATATTTTAGATGGCTGAAGGGCCACAAAGGTCTTCAGAATCAAACGTTCGACGCAGAAAAAAAACTCCATATTTAACTCGTTTTTGACCAAAGTGTCGCCTAACCCCTTTTGCCCTTCCAGCAACGATATGTTTTGGGAAGGTGTGCTTCGCAGTGTAGGAAACACGTTTCGTAGTAAGTGTAAATGTGTATTTAGTTTACATACTCGCACATAACAATTCTGACGCTTGATCGGAATGTCAATGTGAATGTGCAGCCGGTGTGGGGTCTAATGCACGTTGCAAACATGTATTTGCAGTCCTGCATGGAATAGTAGATTTTAGTGTAAACGAAAAAATCATTGTTCAATAAAGTTGTACAAACATATTATAAAATTTCCATACACCGAGGAAATATCATGTTGCACCTATAAAAGTACAAGATCTCCTATTAAAAAAAAAACAGCAGTTGTTTCAACAGTTCCTCAGTTTTGATCACAGGTCTGCTACTTCAATTAATGACAAAAATTACCGAACCAGATTCGGTAATTTAGCCGAGGGATTTTCTGCACATACTAATCCAAATTTAAGGCACATGCCTATCATGGAAATCATCCCACTGGCAGACAAATATTCTCCCACATTTGATCACTAATATGAAAAGAACATGAAAGGAAAAATCCTCAGCAGAACTTGATTTGATTGAATCCTCCACTAGAAGTTCACTGAACGATTCACTGACAGACAAATATTCTGCCACTTTTGATCATTTATATGAAAAGAACACAGTTGAACAGGAAAGGAAAAATCCCAAGCAGAACTTGATTTGGTTGAATCCTCCACTAGAAGTTCACTGAACGATTCACCGGCAGACAAATATTCTGCCACTTTTGATCATTTATATTAAAAGAACACGGTTGAACAGGAAAGGAAAAATCCCAAGCAGAACTTGATTTGATTGAATTCTGCACTAGAAGTTCACTGAACGATGCCTACGCCTAACAAGTTCTAATTTCGGAGTGTATGTTTTTTATTTTTACAGTGAATACCGCACAAGAGTCCCAACTGCTCCCAACCGTCTAATCCAGTGAGACTTTGGAATCCTCAATCGGGGTATGTTGTGAGGCTGAAGATAGTGGGGAGGGGAAGGAGACGGGGAACAGGAAGGTTGGGAAGTACTTGGCTATTCAGATCTGGTCACTGAATACGGCTAAAGCCATTTCAAGCAACATTTCGACTCTGAATGGTGGTATTTCGCCAGGGCGATATTCAGAGTATCTATCACTCTGGAACGTGCTGCAAATATATCATATATTATTTTATATGAATTAAATATGTTATGACACATATTAATTAAATAAAATGTATTTGCGCACGCCGGGCTTGAACCCGGACCTCTGAAATCTGGCAGAATCTTTTTCGAAAGTTTTTGATGTCAAAACTGCATCTTTGGAACATGGATCCAAATTTGAGGCAGCAGCTGTGAGAAAATTCGAATTTACAAAAAATACTTCTATATCTCCCTGCGGTATTGTCATTCACCTTGAACATCAGTTCTTAGGCAGCTCTCCCGATCCACTGATTGGCGAAGATGCATCAAGGGCTAGCCAAGGATAGCATCATACCTGTGGAGACTATCCCATATTTGTATTGAGGCGAATACTCGGGCAAGCTGGAGTTGACCAAAGTTATAATTATTATACTATTACCGAATACAAGGGCAGCTGCTATGTAGGTTGCTGCTGCTCTTAGGTCTGAGGCATTCTGAGAAATATCTACCTTGAAGGATTTTCAACAAACTAACTAACTAACCATCATGCCGTTTCTCCACAGGGGTTGGCAGAGAAGACGGACCATCATACAACTCTGTCTTGGCACACACTACTTGCTTCATTCACATTCATACATCATCTTATACATAATCTTCTGTTATTCTGACTAGTATTTGATTTACTTGAACGTGCCATGTCCTCCTTGGGCGTTCTCGACTTTTTATTCCATTCACTTTTGCATCATATATTTTTTTCACACTCCACTTTCTTCGTTCATTCGCTCTACATGTCTAAACCTTTCTTGATCCTATTCATTACGCTTACATCAGCCTTGCATTCTTTCCGGATATCCACATTTAACCATGTTGAAATAGATAAAGACCGAGATTTTAATGAAGATAACTATAAACAAGCTTTATTAAAGAGGCATATTTACAAGGACGTAAGTTGTGTATTTTAATTTGAATTATTTTAAAACAAATAAGACTTTTTAAATCTACTAGGTATATCTATTATTACTTACTACGCATAGCAGCTGTTTCACCTTCTGAAGGTGACAATAATAAAAAACTCAATGGATACTTACAAAATAAACACCAAAACAATAAATAATTGTGTATTCTATTAGGAAATTGTACCGTTCCTGTATTATTCCATTTACACTTGAATCCAGCTACACATCTATAATATAAGTGTCAGACGTGTTCGCAGCTCGAGACAGAATTAATTATGACATGGTCATAGTATTTGACGCGGTCACAATCTAAACCATTATTCCATATGTAAATGTAAAGAAAATAAATAAATACGTCGGAGCGAGGTGGAGAGAGATAGGCAGAGATTGGATTAACGTTGCGAGCACATATGCTCCCGGCGCAGCACCAGGAACTATTTCTCAGAATCACGGGCTTTAGCTCTGTGAATCTGCACCCGGCCAGGTATAAATACCCCGTCATAGCCCATACAAAGGCAGATATCCAACAACTTCCAACGCTTCAACATCTTCTCTGCCTTCTCTGTCTACCTCGCTCCGACTTTTGCTCTACTCATCTTCTTTCCCTTCTGATTCTCGCCTCACCTGGACCCCGGACTACCACCTCTCCCTGGACTAGACCGAGCATCGTCACTTGAACAAGGCCCCTCGAGCACACCGAACGAGCTCTACACGGAGTACCAAGTTAATTACTGAAACACGTGGTTAAAGGAGCGACGTCTCACCTGTCCGTAGATTGGGACCTCCAGCCTACTACAATTATTTGTGTCTCACAGACGTCTGACACAAGTGTTTGCATAAGTCTTGGGATGGGTAGACGTAATACATTGCAGTTATACACAGTGTCGATACAGTGTATTTATTTAACATCTTTAAGACCATAATATGGATCTCAAAACAAGTATCAAAAAAATACTAGCGGAGCTCAACAAATTTGGCAGCACTGAAGCGTCTAAAGATGCAAAGGCTGAAAAAGAAACAATTATTGTAACATTAGTCAAATAAATCAAATATCTTGGAGGATAATCGACAACAGAATAAAAGATCACATTAACCTTACTGTGGAGCGAATAGGAACACTTATTTATGTCTTCTTCAACTTACATAACTAACACGAAATTAACAAGAACACCATTGAAGTGTTATATTACGAATTAATGCAATCACTTCTACAGTTTGGTAGGGAGGGGCTTATAAAACCTCCCTACAGCCTTTCATTACTATTCAAAAAATTGCATCACTCTCAAAAACTTTACAACTTCCCACCCTTGAAATTTTCCGTGAATTCAGTGTCCCCTCAGTAACAAAAATATTTAAACAAAATGCCATTTTACAAACTATAAAGAATATTTTGTTGAAAAAATTCACCCGTTAGATTTTGTCAGCAACAGATTAAAACAAAAGGTTTAATGTCCATTCTAGTGTTGAGAATCACTACGGCTCAAAATCATTATCTTTATTTAGGAATAATGCAGTACAACATATTATTATCCAATAACAAACATAACAGAACACTTGAAATATGAACAATTCAAAAACAAGATTAGGTCTTTGGATTTGGATAATAATTTATTGTCACCTATTGTCAGAGCTGAATTTTGTATAAAATCCATTACTTAGTTAAAATGGTTAATTTTAGTTTATCTAATTCACTGTGCTATTTTGGTTTGTCAAATAATTAATTACACTTATCATCATTATAATGTAATTGCTCCTCCCTTAACCGAGAGCAATAATTTATAGTTCAACTTATGGAGAGTAAAATAAAATAAAAATACAAAGAACACAATTTATAATTATAAATTAATAACTGCATTAATGTATCAATGTATTTAATTATATTATTAAATAAATAAATAAACTTATAATTAAATAAAAACTTACTACAAAATATGTTCTATTATTATAACACTTATTAAATAATAACTTTGAATTGCAATTCTGTACCCCAGAAACAAACTGTACCAAGTCCATGTTTTGTGATTTTCACTTGTTCGTATTGAATGTTTTGATTTTTACTCCTCTATAAAATATGGATCATAAGAAGTCATCACATATCTTTGAAATAAAAGTACACCTACCGATAAATGTGCTAAATTTTTACATACTCGTATGGACAAAACATTTTTCCAAAATTTTAGCTCCTCTAAATAGTAATTTGGATTTGTGACTTGTAGACTAGTGACTAGTACAGTTTGATTCTAGCGCACAGAATTGTTAATTATGAACTCACTTTAGAGAGAAGAGAATAAGTCTCTTTGAATATTGTCATGGTGGAAGACTTGGTGAAACAGCATAATGATTAGTTACTTTAGGGCTTCATTGTAATAAGAGTTGGTTACATCAAATATCATATACCGTTGCTGGAAAGGCAAAAGGGCTTAAGCGACACTTGGGAAAAAAGAGTTAACTATCCAGTTTTGATCAGTTTTCTTTTCTGCATCTAATGCTCTGATTCTCCTTTGATTATGAAGAGTTTGTTTTCCCTCCAGCCATCTAAAATATACTTACCATGGGAGAAGGCTCGACTCAAGCAACACAAATTTAAATTTGTAAACTTCCCAAGATGGCGCTTCAGACCTTTTGCCTTTCCGGCGATGGTGCTAAGATATTAAATTAAACGGACTACTTACAATCACAGTTAATATTCTCGCCTATACACATATAAAATGAGATAATTTAACTACAAAAGTACAAGTCAGTACCGATTTCAAACGTTTGATGGAATTAATCCATTTCACAATCAAATCTTTATCTTTTGGAAACACATGTCCACCCCTAGTATTAGAAATTGAAACAACAAGTTGACGGCATTATTATGATATTTTGACAATCTTTCAAATGCGGCACCTAGCGGCAAAAAACCTGCGAAAACAACCCATTGAATCGGTGATTGAATGCATCTTTTATCCATTTAGTTTTGAAAAAATATCATAGGCGGCACTTTAATTTAATTTATCCATCATTTTTTTCCGGTAGATGTCAGTAGTTGGGACAGTTAATAAGACCGACTTCACTGATCTACAAATTTATCTGTAAAGGCAGTCACAATACGAACTATTTTGAATTTATATTTACCGTAATGATGCAACAGACAATTACACAATACTCACTCGTTCAAACTTCATCACGGTGATTTGTATTCGAATAAATATTATGACAACCGTTTGCATACAATACAACGAATAGTGTAAAGGCATACATATATAGAAACGGTCCTTTGTGTTTGTTTATGGTTAAAAAGAATTCCGTCACCACCGCGTATTTTTGTACCACCACTCCCTTTACGAAAATCTTTATATTATGGGTTTCCAAATCAGTAGTATAATAATAATAATAATAATATTATTTATTAAATTTCTTATACATGACAAACTTTTAAATTTAATGCATTTAAGAAATAAGATTCAATTTTTACAAATTAAAGTGCCATATAGATACGCAAGAAAAATAGAATTTCAGGCAGTGGTGATGATCAGGTCAATGAGGAGAACTCTTTCAAGAATCAATAGGATTTCACTTCTGAATCTCTCCTCACTGACATGAAATAAGTCGATATCGGAAAAGATTTTGTTCAGGAGCAAAATACTTCTCCCTACCGGCAGAACCATTGGCAAGTTGGTCCTACAGGCAGGAAGATAGAATAATCTATGAGATCTCCAAAATAGCAGGGTTTACAATATAGCCTCGCAGCAGTCTGAAGAAGCGAGTGGCGGCATACCCCTCTCTTCTGAGCTGTAAGGAGTGAAGTACGAGCGTGCCCAGGAGAAAGTTTGTTGGGTGGAGCCACGGACAGTGGCCGTACTCCCTCATGTATAGAAATCTCGGGAACTTTTTCTGGACCCTCTCCGTGATGAGGGAGTACCCCACCTCATGAGAATTCCAAATAATTGAACCACTCTCTAGCCTACTGCGGACCAAAGAGAAGTAGAGTATTCTCAGAGTTCGGGTATCCCGAAAAACTCTGATGGTTCTGAGAACAAACCCAAACATTTTCAATGCCGACTGGCACACCCCTTCGATATGAACACGAAATGCAAGGTTACTTTCGTACACAATCCCAAGATCCTTTATAGTGGAAACGCGTTTGAGATTATGATCGAGCATTGTGTATTTGTGGTAGGTGAGACTAAATGCTCTGGTAAAAAAAAGGACTACACATTTCGAGATATTGAAATGAAGCTGGTTTTGTCGACTCCATTCAGAAATGTTATCGACGTCAGCTTTAAGAAGCAGGCAATCCTTAATACTTCTTATTTGTAGAAATATTTTAAGGTCATCTGCAAAAAGGAGAAAGCGAGAAAAACGGATGACTTCGGCAATATCATTAATAAAAATAGAAAAGAGAAGTGGACCTAAGATTGACCCTTGGGGAACACCAGAAAAAACGGAAAACTCAGCGGATTGGAAGATTCCGTGTGTGACAAATTGCTTTCTGTTTTCGAGGTAACTTCTGAAAAATTGAAGCATATGAAAGGAGAAGCCCATTTGGGCAAGTTTGGAGAGCAAGATATCAGGATTCACGTTATCGAAAGCTTTGGAAAAATCGTTATACGAACAGTCTACTTGGTATCCACTGTCTAAGGATTTAGCAACATAATCAGTGAATACCATCAGATTGGTTTCAGTGGATCTTCCTCTTCTGAAACCATGCTGTTCAGGTATAATGTACGCGTCAATTTGAGGCAAAATAAATTTATAAATTAATTTTTCAAATAATTTAGCAGGAGCGGATAGTATGGCAACTGATCTATAATTTTCAATGGATTTTTTGGAGCCATTCTTAAAAATAGGGCAAATTTAGGAAACTTTCCATAATTCTGGAAAAGTGGAAGTACTAAAAGCTAAGTTAAAAATAAAACATAATGGTTTTTTAAGAAACTCAGCGCACCCTTTAATAAAAAATACGGTAACAAAATCTGGGCCGGTAGAGTCTGAGTTCTTCATATATCTAATGGCACTCGTAACGTCAGATTCGGTAAATATACTTAGATCGACGTTTGAAGCTCCTCTGGTATTAAATGTGACCGCATTATTAATATCTAGAAGGGGAGGGTCTTTACTGTAAACCGATTGAAAATGATCAGCAAATGCGTTTGCCACACCCGAGCCATGAAATTCTTGATCACCTTTCATCATGGTATCTTCAAGACCACCATCCTTCCGAAGAGATTTTATGTAGTGCCAGAACATGTTGGGTTCGTGCACGATGTTACTTTCGATTGCAGACACATAGGCTTGATAGGCCTCACGAACCTTGCGTCTAACCAATGCCCGGTGATAACTAAACAGATCGTATTCACTCTGAAGGCCTTCAGCCTTCCAACGCTTATGATGGGCGTGCTTGATCTGTATGTTCGAGATGACTTCTCTCAAAAGCCACTTCGGATACTTGTGACTACCACCCTTACTCTGAGCCACCACCGCCTGCAAATTTTTGGGGAAAGCATGAATTAAATACGTCATAAATACAATTGTAAAAATATTGCGCCACCTCGTTTACTGTAGTTGAAGTAAAAAGGTTTTGCCAGTCTATCCGGCTCATCGAATCGTACAAACTTAAGATATTCCCATTACTAAAGTTCCACCCTCTTGAGATTTTGTTTTGAAGGATTGGAACTCTAGTACTTTTGGAAGATCTTCTGCCTAAACTGTACATGAATTCGATGGCCGGGTGATAGCTGTCCTCTGGTACAAGCGGTGCAACACTACGAACAAAGTCAGGGATTCTGGAATTGGAATTTAGAATGCCATTACACTGTGAGAGTCCAAAAACCGCGCATAGGTACTCTAAGTCTGATTTTACTTTGGAAACTTCCCAAACGGAATGCAAATTAAAGTCTCCCAGTATAATGACATTTCTTTGACCAATCCCATCGAAATTTGAATGAATTCGGAGAGGGGGCTGAGGCGAGCCGGCCCGGGTTAGCGATGAGGTGGTGGTAGTGGATGCAGTGGATATCACGGCAGCAGTATTAGTAGCCCTGGTGCGGGGAAGCGGGGGCGATGGGGGGCGTAGCTGCACTGTAGACGTGCCGCCCTCCGTGGTGATATCGGGAACCGACGCATTTACGATTTGCTACTTGCCCGCGCAGGTACATACATGATCAACATATTTCGCACTACCCACAAGTAATAATTTCATTTCAAGTAGATCACTCGCGAAATTGTCTACCTTTGAGACCAACACTTGAACCGTTTTAGTGAGCAGACGAAGCTCACTAGTAAACTCACTGTTGACATTCATATTTGTTAGAAGAATGCCAAAAAAAACCTTTATAAAGCGAAAACAAAAGGCGCGGCGAAAAGACGTGCGTCCTGCCGTATCTACTTTCATATTTGTCTTTTAAACAAATTCAAAATTAGCATTATTAATTGATTATGTCATTACCTCTGCATAAGTCTCGAGTTTGAACATTTTACAAACCGGAGCGCTTAGGTACTTGTGGTTAGTTATGGGTTTTTATGATAATTTCTATTTAGGTTAGTGAAATTATGAACCGGAGCGACGTGAACTACGAAATTCACGAGCCGGAGCGGCATTCCGTTTTACTGTAGTTTAAATCGGACATGTATATCTCATATAAAACACGTAAACCAGGGCTAAATTGCGATTCAGAAATGATGGGATGTCTCCACTAGGCAGGGCATGTATCAAGGATGGGAGAAAACCGACTATACAACCGGCGTCTTTATGGCAAAGGACGAAAGACGATTGAAGGATAAAGGAGAGTTGGTAGACCGATACACAGGAAACTAGACTGTTGGGAGGTTAACACCACAATTTTTAACATAAAGTACTGCAGGTAGACCAAGAAACGAAAAGGGGTGGAAGAGTTTCACAAAGGCAACTAGAACGAAGACTAGAGACCAACCGAATATTTTCACAAGTTGTGAATTTCAGACAGGATTTTTTTGATTGGAGTTGAATAACTACCGAACGGAATATTGCGCAATAAGCTGCGAACAAAGCTGAAGAAACGGACTGAGCTGTGTTCCAACATAAGTAAAGCGAGGTAGGGATCTCAAAGGAATCTTATCGAAGCAATGAGTCCTCAACCCGACTTGGAAGAGGGGAAAATGATTATGATGATTCTGATTAGTATTAATACGCTAAGCCGTCTTCTGTACATAATTCGGTGTGGGGCGCTAACGCCTGCTAAAACTATACTGGTAATTTTCGCTCATCCGTAAAAAAAGTCTGGAATTTTTTTCCGACTACGCTACTTCACGATTCACTCACAATGTTCTTTTCGACGTGTGTGTCAAGACGAAACTAGTTATTTTAAAAAAATTTTAAAGTTCAGTGAGTCTATGGCTTCCCCAATTGGAGCATGTTGTGAGGCTGAAGATAGTGTGGGGAGGGGAAGGAGATGGGAAGAGGAAGGTTGGGAAGAACCTGGGTATTCATATCTGGTTACCAAAAGCGGCTAAAGCTATTTCAAGCAACGTTTCGATTCTGAATGGTGGTCTTTCACCGGGGCGATACTCAGAGTGTATACCACTCTGGAACGTGCCGCAAATATACCACTGTATAATACGACTCCACTACGAAGGCCGTTAAATTACTAGACATAGGATTATATGCATCTGCATAATTGCTTATTCATATATATGCGTATTTCAGCCATTTTACGCATTAGAGATGGACGATATTTCTGTTCTGGTCATAGGACCGTCCGAACCCGCCCTTCTCATGAGAACGAAAAATTTACAGAAATATGAAAAACTAAAAGAAAAATCCTTCGTGTTTTGTTTCAAGCCCACTACTGTTGAAATCAAAAATGCGAAAAATCGTAGCTTTTTAAATTAATCATGCGTACTGAGGACATTTTCCTATTATTCAGCCATATTTAGCGTGCATACTTTGGTACTTTAAGGTAATATTTTAGGTACTCGTATATATAATTCAATGTTACCACACAATGGTAACATATGCATGCAGCAAAGAAGGAATAGGTAATGCAGATCCACACCTCCAAACATGGCGCAGGACTCTGGGGCGAAGCTGAAGTGCCTCCAATAATCTACCCTGCCCGATATAAAGACGTTATTCGGGAGATTTATCCGACACAATTAATCAATGTCCCTCAACAATGGCTATTAATAATTGATGATTCCCTGTATCCTTCGACGGGCCCTCTCTAGACTATTCTCCGTCGACGGTTACATAGCTGTCGAAGCACAACGACGAAAGAAAATTCTATTCTAACCGGAGCGTAATAAAATTATTCTAGTCCAGCATCTATTTAAAGAAAACCTAAAAAAGGTCGCCATTTTTGTCACAAGATGCTACTATTGGTCAACAGCAAAAAACTCTTTTAACTGATAATTCATGGCGGGTTTCCGGACCGGTTTCACCTTGCGATGCCTTGTGACAGGCATCACCTGTCTGAAGATATCTGTTGTAATGTGAAACGAGTCTGAAGTCCCCGTAGAGGTCCCAGAAGTAAAGGTTTTAAATCATAAATTCATATTAAAATCTTTATTTCAAACGCGTTCAATAATAACTAACTTACTAACCATCACGCCGTTTCTCCACAGCAATATGCTAAGAGGACGGACCGCCATATAACTCTGTCTTGGTACATATTCCTTGCTTCATTCACATTCAAACATCGTCTCAAACATACTCTTCAGTTATTCTGACTCTTGACATGGCCCGACTCAAGTATTTGATTCACTTGATCGGGGCATGTCTTCTTCGGGCATCTCCGACTTTTTCTTCCATTCACTCTCGCGTCATATATTATTTTCACACTCCTTTCTTCGTTCATTTGTTCTACATGACCAAACGCATTGCCCTTGCATTCTTTCCGGATATCGACATTTTGAACACGGTCACACATAGTGTTACCGCACAAACGCCTCAGGGATATCATTTCCACAGCATTCACTCTACTTTCATCTTTCCTCTGCCAGTTCCATGCCTCACTGCCATACATCAGGGTTGGTAAAAGCACTCCATTGTGGACTGCTAGCTTCGCTGCTTTGAATAAACTTTATTAGCGCCAACAGCGTTCAGTCCTTCATTAATGGAGTTTCCTGAATTCACCCTTCTTTTAATATCACTATCTGTTCAATAATAAAAATAATAATATTTGTACAGCGCCGTTTTAGTAAAAAAAATACCTCAAGAGCCCTGTACAAATCTTAATTCCTAGGTGCCATCTTATTACTTACTACAGATAATCTATGGCATATTAAAATTTATTTATCTATTGTACAGAAGCAAACTAACCCAGTAGATCACTTTAGATAAACATAATTATTTTATTTATTACTAGTTTGGAGAAAGATACAGTTTTGCACTCAGAGGACATGATATTAGCAAAATTATAATTTATAAATAGAACACATACACTTTGTTTTTAACCACTTTTTATTATTATAATTATTTATGTAAGTTATTAACCTTTTATATTGTTAGATTTAAGGGCACGAGAGCAAATTTCATAATGACTTTAGTTTGAATATGTACTAACCCTTCGCAAAATTTTCCCTTCACCTAAGGGCAAGAAATTATTTGCTCCGATAAAGTTGCTATCTAGAATTTATTACAGCCCCAGGTTTTGTTGGCAAAGATTTCATTATCAATGTTAAATTGGAATTGGTATTATAAACGCCCAATGGCCTGAAGCGCTCTTGAGGTGATATTTCTGTCACGAAAACGGCGCTATATAAATCAGCAAATTATCATTATTATTATTATAAATGAAACAAACCAGCAACTCGTTTTTCATTCTCGTATTCACTCATTACCTGAATGTCTTCCCCCGAGACGGGCTTAAGCAAATACCTCATAAGCCTCTTTCTTCATAATACTGAGTTGTAAAACAAAAGCCGAATATTTGATTGATCCCCTAGTATCCTTACACAGAATGAGGCTACACTACATATCGGCAAAAGGGCTGAAGCGCCATTTTGGAATGTTTACACCAGAGCACTTTAAAGTTTTTTTTTTTACAATAAAATTCTTAAGCCTTCAGTACCTGGTTGAATTTTGAAAAAAAGTAACTCAGGTAAGTCGATGCCCACACTGAGTTACCTGGGGTGACAGAAAATCGAAAAATTGCCACACTTGTGTCGCTTAAGTCAAGCCTTCTCCCAAATGGTAAATATATTTTAGAAGGGTGAAGAGCCCCAAAAGTCTTCAGAATCAAACAAGAGTCGGAGTATTAGATACAGAAAAAAGACTTAAAACTGCATATTTAACTGGTTTATTTGACCGGTTAGTAACGCATCGGATTCTCACCTGGGCGTCGTGGGTTCAATTCCTCTGCTAAATAAGTCCTCCATAATTGCGCAACATTTTTCGCTTATTATGATGGAAGTAGGAGTTTTTCAAATATTGTCAGGTTATTCGTAACCTGGGAATGTTTATCTTTCTTTAAAGAAAAAAAACTCAACTTGACCCATTTAGCCTTTCCAACGTCGATATGTTGCTATGCATATCTGAAATACACATAATTTTAATAAAATCGATGGTTCTGCCACATTTGAGATTAATCAATAGTTTAATCTCTGTCCGAATATTAACTAAATCATTTTCCAGTCATCAACGAAACGTCACACATTTCTGAACATTCTTTCATCTCTTTTTTCGATATCATTTCGGGACCAAGATGGCGGCAACCTCCTCCGATTGTCACTTTGACATATCCTCGTTTCTGTCCGTACATATAAAAAAAAAACTTTTTCTTTTTCCCTCAGGATTGGTTCACATCAAATCCTCGACTTAGAAGAGGATCTACTTCTTTCAGCTTTATGCAATACTATTATTGAGTGATTTTGGTCCTCGCGTACACTGCTCACACAATGAGGCTTTTAGATACGTATTGATCCTTCGAGGGTGACCACAATAATATATTTATTGAAGAAATACCTTTCTTCGTTCATCCGCTTTACATGCCCAAAAAATCTAAGCGTCGCTTTCTTAATACTATTCATTACGTTTGCATTAGCCTCGCATTCTTGCCGGATAAAAATGCGGATATCCGAGAGAGCAAATGAACGAAGAAAAAAGGATTTAAATACTATATGACGCGAAAGTAAATGGAATAAGTTACGCGCAGTCTCTTGCGCGGGGACGCCCGGACTCGAGGAAGACACGGCACGATGAATTGAATCAAATACTTGAGTCGGGCCAATGAGACAATGATAATAATAAATCAGAGTTTTGTTGACAGGCAGATACTGAATTAGCCAAAAATGTAAGATTATTTTTCTGCCGCAGCCGAAGTCTACTCGCAGTCTCTTAGTGCATAGCAAAGGATCTCACCACTCTGCCACAGAGGTCTTGTAAATGTGAAATATAAAAAAAAACACATCCAGTTGTATGGCACAGCATTTGAAGTGGACATTTTTATGTCTAGGCTAAACTGCTCCTAACCGACTAGAGCCAGCGAGACCATGACATCCCCGGTTGGGGTATGGTGTGAGGTTGAAGGTAGTGGGAGGGGGAAAGACGTGGTAAAGATGAAGTTTGGGAAGTACCTGGCTATTCAGATCTGGTCACCAAACACAGCTAAAGTCATTTCAAGCAACGTTTCAATTCTGTCAAAGTCTTTCATCAGGGCTGTACTTAGAGTATCTACTACTCTGGAATGTGCCGCAAATATAGAAAATATTATTAGATGTGGTTTCATGTATTTTGACACATATTAATTAAATAAAATGTATTTGCGCACGTAGAGTTTGAATCCACGACCTCTGGATTCGTAATTAAATCGAGAGGCCGTCAGCCGGAAAAATAAGATCAGAAAGAGTTACAATCTATTGTATCCGCGACCTCTGGATTCGTAGTCGAGCGCCTTAACCACTCGACCACGCAGGCCGACGCAAAATGAAATGGAAATAAGAATTTGGGGTTTAGGTGGAACATTTCTGGCTCTTCCCTGTCCTTTTCCGCAAAATATAATGTAGTATTGTTACGGTTATCTGCCACATCCCTCGGGGAATAGCTCAGTATATTACCGAAGGGGGTCAGGCGTGAGGCAAGCTCAAGTGACCAGTAAATATTGGATATCCGATTTGGAAAAAGCACTGCGCCGGACCTCTCGATCGCTCGATTAAGCCTACACGCAGATGGCCATCAGATCAATTTAAAGATGGGGCAATCGCAAATTGGTAGATCCTATCTTTTTTAACTCATTTTGATATCGGTCAGGTCTCTGGGCACCGCAGTAATCTGATACAGGTTATAAGTTAGAAATCACAATAAATTATATCTCGACAAAATATGCCAATTTACTGTGCCAACTGCTCCCGATCGTCTGGAGCCAGTTGTACTATGGCATCCCTGATAGGGGAATGTTGTGAGGCTTTTAGTAGTGGGGAGGGAAGAAGAAGGTAGGGAAGTACCTGGCTATTCAGATCTCCACACCAAACACGGTTAAAGTCATTTCAAGCAACGGCTCGATTCTGAATGGTGGTCTTCACCAGGGCGGTACTAAGAGTATCTACCACTCTGGATTGATTTTTCTGAAAAGTAGCGCTGTGTCACTTACGCTATTCTGACTTGGAACAGTCGATACAATCCCACACCAACAACGACTGACAAATTGTATTCAATATAATAATTTATCCATACAAATGTACATACTAATTGTGTCGACCAAGACGATAGTATCTACCACTCTGGAACGTGCCGCAAAATATGTTTATATTATTTTATATGAATTAGTTGTGTCATCACACATACGAGTATTAATTCAACAAAATTTATTCGCGCACGCCGGGATTTCAACCCGTGAACTCTAGATTCGTAGTCAAGCGTCTTAACCACTCGACCACGGAGACCGTCGACCGGATGGTGAAGATGGCTCTAATGATAGTCGACTTCCGATTGCAGAGGAAAGGAAATCAGATGGATAAAGAATATATTGTATCATTTTTTATTACCTTCACACTACTTTACCGCACTAATTGCTCAATAATATACAGGAGGGAGCTCTTCTGTAGTCAGTATTGCTGATTTTTGCCTGACTGGGGCGTGGCTAGAGCTAGGGCAAGGGTATTTATACATCCATTCATAGGACATGTCGTCATTATGTTTTTGTTTATTTGTATAACCACTTTTCGCAGTATTGTAATAAACAAAAATATAGGATGTAACCTAATAAACCGTTAAGTTATGTCGCATAACAAAACGTAGTGGGCGGAGTCACTGGAGACGCGGGAGATGGAAAACATGCTTACATACCGAATGGTGGTGCTATATTATGTGAGAACTTGTCTTATCTCTTTCTCTCTCACGGTTTACGACGTAAAAACCCGGAGAAAGTGATTTATCGTAAATTTGTAAAGATTGGGTAAACATATTTAACTCTCTCTTTTATATATGTTCTTGCTCCGAGTCTTTATGTAATCAAACCAGCGCTTTCCCAAGGATAATGTTATGTTGTTATGAATGCATTTAGCATTATGGATCGATAGGTATTGTTTTTTAATATGTACGCTAATCAAAGTGTATTAAATTTGTGATTAAAAATGGACGAACTAACGATACATAAAATATCTTATGAGCACAATATACCTCAATCTACAGTTAGTTGTCTAAGCCGCAAAGGTATTGTTTGTAGTTTTTCAGCAATAGGTGTAAGTAGTAACCTACCCGGTAGAATTTAAAATTATATTAGAATCTTAAGAATGAGAGTAAATGTCAAATATTTGATCAAAAATAAAAATAAGCATTAATGATTGACCTGTTTTAATGGTCACCCTGGTTTGACCAAATAACCCACGCGCCGAGCAACAATTTGGACACAATGCAATCCAAATAACGCAACAATTAAACGTTTATTCAGCCCGGCCAGGACTTCTTTCATACCCCTATGCCCTAGGCTATAGTCGCTATCCAGCCAACGTGCAGCCCAACACTACCCGTCCTCTGTTCCTTTTACTTTCAATGCTGTTTGAATGCACCACTGTAAGATCGAGCACGGGTCAACAACCTTTGGAATACCTGTCGATTAAAAGGGGAAAATGATACAATTAGGTTATGCTTGACGTCATGTCTAGTAGATCAAAAAAATTGTGAAGAGTAAATATATATGTACGAGTATATGCACCTTCATCCCTACATGCCATAGTAGACATCTCTGGAATTGATTAAATTTATTAAAAAAACTTATGCTATGCTGGGTTAGGTGAGGAGAGTTTTATTGAGCTTTGGAAGGTATTTAATATAAAATTAATGGTATTTGTTCGATAGGTGCTTCAACCGATTTAATTTATAATCTTGTTGTTTAAAAAAAAAAAATGCTTGTGTGGTTGCTTACTTTTACAATCAAAGTTTACTTAATTTTTTTATTCATGTTTTCTAGTAGATTTGATTTGTTGTTCATGGACAAGCTGAACTTACATAAATAATAGAATCACTCAGTTTCATTATTCTCATCGTACGTTCAATACAGGTACCAAATTCGCGAGGCAGAGTCGAGTTTAGAATCTTTTAACTTTGTTAATATCACGTTAGGAGGCCTTGAAGGAAATAATTTCCCTCAGGGCCTATGTTATCTTAGGGGATGCTGTATGGAGGGTCTTTTTAAAGAAAGGAAGATGTGAACTTGGGTCTTGAAGAAACCCATGTTGAAGGAGAGAGGAAACACAGAAGCCGGAAAATCATTCCATAGCCGAGCTGTTGAACATAAAAGCGACCCGTTCTCATGTATTGAATTTCAACCGTGTACAAATTTTGGGTGCGCGTTTGGCGAGTTTCCCGACTACGCACCGGTGCCGAAGGGATCAATGACGTAAGTTCCTTGGAGCATCTTCCATTGAACTACCTGTAGAATAAGGACAGCATTCTCACCTGACGTCTGTGCTCCAAAGTTTGCAATCCGTTTGTCAAGATAGGAGAATCTATCAAACAAACCGCCTGTTTCTGCAGAGTCAAGGGTTTTTTTGGTATTTAGGGGCTCCAGACCAGAAGTGGATGTCAAATTCAACAGTGGGGCGTACTTGCGAATTTTAAAAGGTCAGCAGTTGTGTACTATTGAAGTATATGCGGGCCCTGTACAGTACGCCCAACTTCTGAGAGGCTAACTTTACTCTGGCTTCGATGGAGCCCCGGTGCCTTGACTGGTCACTTAAGGTTAAACCAAGTATTTCAATGGAAGGTTTGTTGGAAAGATTACTCCCGTTGTCATTTGGATCCTTTTTAGCGGTAATCCGACATGATTGGTCTTTTGAAACATTAAATTCGACGAGATTGTTCTTGCCCTTAAGAGGAGATTCTCTCGAGGTAATCGTCCATTCTCTGCTTCAAAGCCCTCCGAGCCGTTGTTTTTCTGTGCCCTTTGGGGGTTTGTCGAACAGAAAACCATCATGAACTGTACTGTCATCCGCCTAACAATGTATTGGTGCACATGACAAAAGGTCGTTGATGTGCAACAAAAACAAAGTTGGAGACAGAACCGATCCCTGTGGGACGCCAGCATTAATTGAATGAGAGGAAGAGGTGGCACCACCAAAAACCGTCTGAATTGACCTCTCCATCAAAAATCGGCAATCCACGTACACAGGGATACGGGAAGTCCGTAAGATTGGCAGTTTGCTGACAAGTCCTCGGTGCCAAACCCGGTCGAAAGCTTTAGAAATGTCCAGTGCAACCGTTTAGGTCTCGCCGAAACATTCCAAACACCGCTCCCAAACATGCGTCACATACGCGTTACTGCAAGTCCGGTTTCGTTGAAATCCGTATTGACGGTCGTTAATTATTTTGTTTTCTTCGAGGTATGTGACCAGTTTGAGGTTGATCACACGTTCCATCACCTTGGATAGAATCAATGTGATTACTATGTGGCGGTAGTTGACCGGGTCGAAGCGGTCACCGTTTTTGGGAATAGTATGAATGACCGCCTTTTTACAACTATAGGGCACAGATCTACATAAAAGTGTTTCAACAAAAAGTAGTTTAATCTATTTTCGAATCACATCAATCTATCGATCAATCAATCAATCAAGCTGTGCGTTTCCGTGCCAATTAAATATTACGCAAAAACGGAAGAAAAGGCAGATCACCAGCATCCTTCGCCAGTACCACCCACCTTGACTTCTCTTCGCTTCAACATCGCCTTCAACTTGACTCCTGCCTTTCATTGACCATCGTTTGCCCCCCCTGGATTGCCTGACTACCCCTCTCTCTGAACCAGACCCGCAGCATCTTCACTTGGAAGCTGAGACCCGCAGTTGAACCCGTCGTCTCGTATACAACAAGACCGACCCCTTGGAGCACTTCGTAGATTGGGACCGCTACCCTTTATAGTTTACTTGTGTGCCCTGTTACGTCGGGTACAATTTAGGTATACCTCTTTAAATTGTTACTCCGAGAATTCGAAGAAGGGGAAACCAACTCACTCACCAATAAGTATTGAACGAACGATGCATGAAACACCTTCTTGTACTTTCGAACGAAGTGCTTGTGTGGTCTCAACTGGTCGCTGTCTCAAACCTTCGATCGATTGATAGTGTCATGGTTAGGTAGATAGGGAATTTGGATAAAAAATGAATGAAGGAAATCAACATAATATCGTTCAAAAATCCAACAGCTATTTAGGTGAAACCTTAATTTGTTGTAATTAGAAGAGTATGAACGAGGCGATGTATTTAATTTTAATGAATGATAATAGTTTATCGGTCAGTTAACAACAGCTGCTGTTCTTTAGCCTATGATATTCTTATGAGGTTGAATAAAGATCAGGTTTGGTAAAGAAGGAGACCTCACCAACGCTAAGAGCATATTTCACTCTGGAACAAGGTAAAATCTTGCATATTTTAAGTAGTATTTTGTGTTTATTGAAAAATTACCTAAAAGATGATGTTCGATCCGGAAACTGCGACAAACGCCGAACTCGTTTCAGTTTCGGATGAATTATGAAATTATTATTGAACTGTAAAACGAATACTGCTTGATGGAAGTTTCGATTGTATATTGTGGATAAAATGAGGATTTAAGCCAGTTTACTCACCGATGTCCTCCGGAGACGGCTTGCGATGACGAGTGATGAAATACGAAAAAAGACGATGTCTTCCGGAGGCGGTTTGCTGCGACGAACGATGGAATACGAATGTGTCGAGCGCCCAAGCGCGAGGTCCCACGATGTTACGTTAGCGAGTTTTTCTGCCGGTTGAGAGCGGCACACGAATTCTTCTTATTGTTCCTATATGGCTGTTCACCGTGAAATCGAATGGCAAATTGGCGGGATAGGTAAGAACTGGATGATAAACAAAAGGTGAGAGCCTAACAAGTTGTTTACTTGAAATCCAACAGATGAATTATTAATAACATTTGCTCAGGCCAGATTTTGAACCCGTGACTTCAAGACCGAGATCCAAAGAGCTCACTGCTCTATCACAGTATGTCCTCAATTGTAATTGCGTTTTTTTTTATATTTACTTCACACGAGAGGCCTTGAGAGAAATATTTTCCATTAGAGCCTATGTCATCTTTGGGGATGCTGTGTGGGGGGTCTTTTCGAGAAAGGAAAGGAGTGAAACTGGGTCTTAAAGAGGCCCATGTTGAAGGAGGGAGGAAACACAGAGGCCGGAAAATCTTTCCACAGCCGAACTGTTCTCATCTCACCCGCTCTCGTGTATTGAATGTCAACTGTGTACAAATGTTGGGCGCGCGTTTAGCGAGTTTCCTGACTATGCACCTATGTCGAAGGGATCAATGATGCAAGTTCCTCGGAGCATCTTACATTGCTATGATAACTTGTTGCGATAGTCGAAACAAGTTATTTTTCTGTGAAAAAAAAGTTGATGATTTTGAATACTTCCTTCATATTTATTTATTTATAAACCAATGGACTTAAGTCCAATTACAAAAAAGTCATATAAAACATGAAATGGGAAAAAAAAGCGATGACAAAATAGGACAAAATAAACATAAAAGATGAACATTCAGGCCATGGTCTAGTCAACGTTTTGGTAGAGTCGTAAAGAATGAAAAAAATCATTTAGACTGCTACCAAAAATTTCAAGACCATGGTTTGAGTTAACAAGTCTTGACATTATGGACATTGGAGAATTATACCCATTAGTATTGTGATGATTGAGGAACAGCAATTCATTGTTTCTAAGCCGACGGCAAGGAATTTCGAACTGGGTAAGTTGCAACAGAGTCAATAAAACAATTAATAATTTTGCAAATGAAAATTAAATCAAAGTGTTTCCTGCGCTTTTCAAATTAATGAAGACTTTTTAAATAATTGTTATGAATAATCGCCTCTTTCTCGCCCTAATCTCCTTGCAATACCGCGTAAGAAGCGATGTTGTACGGATTCAATATGATGAATATGAAGTATAATATCAAATATAATATTTGATGGTTTGGCACCCCGACCATGACTAGCCCACCTGATTCGTTGGGCTGTCCAATCCCTCGCCCTTTGATAGGCACAAAGACGGTACTGATTGTCATTATCCAACAATCCTACCATCTATTTACATGGTTTTTTAAACTGTTTGAACTTGGACCGTTTGGACCGATACCTACCACAATAGATTATGTTATTGTGCTGTTCTAGGCATTGCTTTGGGAATGCATTATACGGAACAAACAATAACAACTGTTATAAAGAGATATTAAAGCGTTGCTAGAGCTCTTATAAAGAGATATTAAGGCATTCCAAATATGTTTGATTGATCCGGCATGAAAATGGAGGTATCACTCGTATCTCATTCAGTGTTTTACCAAAACAAATATGTTTTCAAACGGTTTGACACACCCGTTGTGAAGGGGAGTTCTGAACGCCGAAAGCCCAAATCACAAACTGACCGAAACACTAATCAACCAAATGTAGTTTAAATGGTTAAAGAACATTAAATTCCTACCCAATTGTAACACAACTCGGACTTCCGCTCCTTACAGCTCAGGAGAGAGCCACTCAATTCTTCAGACTGCTGCGAGGCTATATTGTCAACCCCAATTATATTTTGGATCTCGTAAGTCTTTATGTTCCTGATGACTATCTAAGACAGCGTCTTCATAGATTATTCTATCTTCCTGCCTGTAGGACCAACCTGCCAATGGTTCTGCCGGTGGGGGAGAATTTTCTGCTCCTGAACAAAATCTCTTCCGATATCGACTTATTTCATGTCAGTGAGGAGAGATTCAGAAGTGAAATCCTATTGATTCTTGAAAGAGTTCCTCCTCATTGACCTGATCATTACCACTGCCTGAAATTTTATTTTTCTTGCGTATCTATATGGTACTTTAATTTTGTATTTATTTTGTAAAAATTGAATCTTATTTCTTAAATGCATTAAATTCAAAAGTTTGTCATGCATAAGGATTTAATAAAGAAATTATTATTATAAATATCTACAATTCTACTAGTTACTATTTGTGATTGGTAACCATTTTTGTGCTACAATGCTAATATTGAATAAAAAAAGTATTATTTGCAAAATGCCAACTTTTGACACATTGAACCAAAACCTAACATAACCTTACCTAGAATCACCTAACTTGGCTATTTCAAGGTTATTATAACTAAACATAACTAGTACAATTGCAAAGGTATTTTTAATATTTTAAAGCGAAAAATCAGAGCGAGATGTTAAACGTATTGCATCAAAATCTTTTTTGTTATTTTTTTAACCATCAATTAAAACTAAAGCTGTACCAGAAATCGGCCAGGGTTTTTCAGATTATGCATCAAGATAATACATTTGTTTTAAAAGGACACACTACCCCAGAAACATATCGGAGAGGGGCGTTCCCAAAGAAATGGGCGAATTCTTAGGAATATAACAAATTCCTTTGTATTCAATCACGTTCTATCGTGCATGATCTATTACATTGCGGGAAAGTAAAATAACCTGTTACTAACAGTATTTAGGGAGGTATAGTTGAAAAATTTAATGAATAGGGTTCCACTAAGAATTAGTTAAAATAAATTATAAATTCGCCGTAATATTAGGCACAGCTTACAAGTCTAAGCCGGTTGGCTTTCGAGCGACGAATATTGCGGTAAGAGCATAACACTCGAAACCCCAGACGACAAAAACAAATTCAGAAAAGCAAACGTTTAAAGTTTAGAATTTAATCAGATGAACATATGATTATACTATAATTGATATATTTAGTACGTCGATATCACAATGCAGGCATACCTTAGTACAGTTTATTTTATCTAGTAGAGCTAATTTATTTGATGAAACTATTTAACTTTAGATGTACCTACTTGCTATTCAATACTATTTATTCTTACTGTACAATATTTTTGCACTGTTTATGAGTGTATTATTTTTTAAATATAAAAGCTTTTAAAGGGCGTAAATAAATAAATAAATAATCTAAACGTTTTTGGAGAAACCAACTCATCAAATGGAAAAAAAAACTTTGGTTTTTACAGCTTACGTTATTGCTAAAAAAACCGATTCGGATATTTTGGAAAACGTGTTGCCGTAAGGGTGTGAATGGTGAGCATCAGTTTTAATTAATCTATAAAACATATATATCGATTTATTTATATCCCGAGTCTATAAACATTTGATATTATGGTTGCAGATGTATCAGAATTAATTGTAATGTGAACTCGGACAAACCCATTGTTTTTTTTTGTGTTAGGTCGTCTTAATAATTAAATAAATACCAAAGGCATACATCCTCGGAGTAATGATATACAGGTGGGAGCGCTTCTTTAGTCAGTATTGATGATTTTTTACTGACTGGGCGTAGCTAGTACTAGGGCTAGGGTATTTATACATCCATTCATAGCACATGTCGACATAAAGGTTTTGTTTATTTGTCTAACCACATTTTCAAAGTTTCGTTATAAACAAAAATATAGGATATAACCTAAAAAACCGTTGAGTTATGTCCTGTTATGTCGCATAAAAAAACGTAGGGCGGAGTCGCCGGTGACGCGGGAGACGGAAACATGCGTATCGAATAGTGGTGCTATATTATGTGAGAACTTGTTTTGTCTCTTTCTCTCTCACGGTTTACGACGTAAAAATCCGGAGAAAGTGATTTATCGTAAATTTATAAAGGTTGGGTAACAAAAATCAGCTCTCTTTCCATATGTATTCTTGATTTGAGCATACATCCGATAAAGTCATCTCCTTCCTTCCTCTCCGTTGTCCGTGCCACAGCGACTACTAGCTTTCTAATGGAATTCTAGGTATGTAGCATTGTAACACCAACAGTAATGTGAACAATACACGTGTCGCGTGTTCCGAGGCTCGGCCGCAACATTTATCAAGTGTGACACGATCGTGGCATTGTGCGAGCGGAGAGCTGCCCGTACCTCGTATCTGGTGCCGGGATATTGATGATGGATGGACAGAGAACAACAGACCTACGGACCAACATCGGGATTAAATTATTATGCACACCGATTTGAACACGGTATGAAGAATGTCGATATCCACTTCATATATAGAATACAAGTACGAGTCCGTTACATGTGTCATTTACATGATGTTACAACTTTCATACAAGCAGGCCCGGCCCTGAACCAAACGGCAACTTTAAAATAAATAAATAATAATAGTGAATACCGCACAAGAGTCCCAACTGCTTTCAACCGTCTAGAGCCAGTGAGACTATGGCATCCCCCTAATTGGGGTATGTTTTCATGGGGAGGGAAAGGACATAGAAAAGAGGAAGATTGAGAAGTACCTGGATATTCAGATCTGATCACCAAACACGGTTTGCCATCTCAAGCAACGTTTTGATTCTGAATGGTGTTCTTTCATCAAGGCGATACTTAGTATCTACCACTGTGGAACGTGCCGCAAATATACTTTATATTATTTTATTTGAATCAAATGTGTTATGACAAAAAAATTATTCAATAAAATTTGTTACGCACGCCGGGCTTGAACGTGCGACCTCTGGATTCGTATTCGAGCGTCTTACCCCTCGAACACGAGGGCCGACATATTATGGAAAGCAAACTTTTCGAATAGATAGCTGTAACAAATTTTCAAATACTCAAATTCAACAACATATACACTAGTTGTCCCTATTTCGCTAATACAAAACTAGACGTAAGCAAGACATAAGGCTGTTTGTTAGACCTTTCGCAAGGACACCACTGTCATAAATGGATACATATGCATTAATACACACACGTGTGTGCTGTGGGTCAACTCTTACTGCGCTACCTATTCTGTAGTATTACAAAATGTTTGAAATACAGGTATTATAAAAATAACTTCCTTCTTGAGACTAAAAACTCATATTCCCTTACGGTTTTTTTCGTGCCATTTCAAACGATTTTTACTTTATTTTTTGTGACCATTGAAAATAATATAGTTTTTTCTCGACGGGGATACCAGATTCAGATATCCATGGTTGATTATTCTAACAGTCGATATAAAATCTCGATTGAAATTTATTTGAAGATCGATGGTATCGACATTTTTTTGTATAAATAAAAAAGGCTTTCGTTTCAGAGTGATCAATTCGAAGCATAATTCGAATATATCAATGTTTCGTATATGCCCATTGCTAGTCAAATGTAAGTTAGTGGGTGCTTAGGCCAAAAACTACAGCCTATTAAATATTGATGAGTCGTTGATAATATCTTATGCCCAATGCCGAGCTTCATCAATATTGTGGGTTTGTTTTATCAAACGAGCCACAGCCAACCGACAGATTATCTCGGAGCAGTGTGGTTACTTAATCTTGATAAAATCGTCGTAATGCTTCATTAGGCGAATTAACTTCTTCGTTTACAGCCACTCGCTCTTCCACAACGTCTTATTTATGTTGTGGTTATGAACCGTGAAGTGACTAAATAAATATTTTGGTGCAATCCCCCTAACTGAGTGGTGCTATAATTAAAACGTGAATTATTTCATTAGCTAACCTATGATTACCTTATTTATTTAAGTGTTGATGAACTTTTTCGTTATTACGTATGCAATTAAGGTCATGGAGTCATCATTACAGTAAAATATTATACTTTTTACGCAATAATGGGTATCGAGAAAATGTGGTTTTGACAAGAATAATCATTCATAAATTATAATGAAGTTCTCCAAAATGTCACGCAACGTTTTTTTGTAATTACACCACGAAAACCTTATTTGATATTGAGAGTGGTCCTGAGCATCAGGTTCGCACCCAGTTGTCGCGGGTTCATAACCTGCAACCTCAGTTTTTCATCACAGCACACCATCAATTTTATATTTTAATGATTGGAGTGAAGATTGTAATTAATTGGTAAGGATTGCTCTAATGATAGCCAACCTCCGATAAAAGAGGGCACCCGAAGACGAAAAGGAAGATTGATAAGAGATGGGTGAATTCAAATATTGTCACACTATTCGTAATCCAGAAATGTTTGTTTATCTATAAAAGTAAAAATAAATCACTAGACCTATTTTTACGTGAACTGATTCAATTGGCAAGATTTGAGAAAACACTTACTTTATTAAAACATTAACTCCACACAGGAGGCCCTAATGGAAATAATTTACTTCAGGGCATATTCATCTTTGGAGATCATCTGTGTGGAGGGTCTTTTTAAGGAAAGGAAGGGGTGAACCTGGGTTTTGAAGAGGCCAGGAGGGAGGAAACACAGAGGCCGACAAATCATTCCACAGCCGAGCTGTAGAACACAAGCACGAGTCGTAGAAGCGACCCGTTCTCATGTGTCGAATGTCAACCGTGTACAAATGTTGGACACGCGTTTGGCGAGTTCCCGACTATGCACCGGTGCCGAAGGAATCGATGACGCGAATTCCTCGGAGCATCTTCTATTATACAGGTAAAACAAAGACATCATTCGACACACGACATATAATATTTGAATAATTTGTATACCGTCGTTTTTGTGAAAAATTACCTCAAGAGCGCGATACCAATCGTAATTCCTAGACTCTATTTTATTACTAACTACATAATACAATCTATTGCATACAAATATTTATTTATATTATGCACACAGATAATATACAGAAGCATACTTGCCTGGGATGTCACTTCAAACAACCATATTATTATTTCTGATTTAAAGAAAGATTGTACTCAGAGGATTGGCAACATTATAGGTATTTATATAATCAACCTTTTTTAATTTCGATTTTAGGGCATGAGAGCAACTTTCATAATGGGCTTTCTGAATTTGGAGGACAGTATAGGGATTTGATTAAATTTAAATATCTAAAGGCGATTTGTCGCTCAATAAGAGACAAATTATGGCGAAAAGCTTCCACTGACATCACCCATAGGTTGGTAAAGCATAAGAAAATCGAAAGAAATCAGACAAAAACAAAAAAACATAGTGAAATCGACATGCAGATCAGATAATTGTTAGAATATACAAGTATGATCCAAAGAAGATCAAATACTAGAAAAGTGCATCTGTTCAATCATTACCAGTATACATACCAATCTATGCATTTTATTTTACACCAGATTGCAGATCGACATACTTATCAATGCAGTAAGGGGTTCAGAATTGTCGATTTTGTTGATACCATAAAGAAATGGATTTGACTCGTTAATTAGTTACTCTTTTAATCGCCTACAGAGATAAGTGTGTCATGCTGTAACATTTGTTCTCTTTGCGTTTTCAAACTGTGAACCTTCACGAAGGAGATATTCACAAAGAGGCAAAAAAAATACAACAGTATGTAATGGTTTTGTTAAAATGACTTGACGCTGCTAATGAGTTCAATAGGGGCAACAAATTATTGATGGACAAGCCTATTATATATTTGACTGGCACGTATCCGTGAAAAATCACAGGGTACCCAGTGTATCCACCATGAGTGTTAGGAGTTTAATTAAAATTAAAAATACATATGCTGGTGCCAACCCAATTATGAGAGTATTAACACATAACAGTCTTTGAAAATATTCCGAAACACTTGATTGACATTTAACCGATGACATTAAAAACATATAGACACGTTATTGTCTTAGAATGTTTACACAAAATGGGGCAAGTAACAAACACAATTCCCAGAAAATTCAAACATTGGTCATGTACGGCAAAGATAGACATTCAATGAATATATGTGTAAGGACAAAATATACCGAGCGGCGCTGCACCAACGCCACTATCTCACTTTCTAAAATGGTGCTTAAAATCTTCGGGAAACAATGAAAATAATCGTTTTATTTAAAATAACAACTACTTTGCATGTATGGTACTTAGGAATGAAATGTTATTCCTTGGCTTTTACTAGTGTATGCAGTGTAATAGAAACACTTTCTCATCACACACGAGGGTATTTTGGCTCATAATTACGCACTTTGTTTAGATATACTCGTAATATTCGACCTCAAGCGCGACAGTTTGATATTAAGTCTATTAAATCGAAGTACGGCATTTCCCGTATGTTTAGTTTGCCACTTTGAGAGCTCTGTAAGGTGTCTATAAGTTTGTAACGTCAGTGTAATATGACTGATTTTTTCGCATTAATGTGTGGACAACTCAAAGTAATTATTTAATTATCTTCGCACATTCTAAAATATGGTAAAGTTAATATAAGGCGAAATAATTCAATATTTCCTCAATGACATTATAGTCATTTTGTGGCCGAGTGGTTCAAAGCATCGGGCACCCACCTGGGTGTCGAGGTTCAACCCTCTGCTAGCCAAGTCCTTCATCATTCTTCAAGAAAACATTTTCCACTTTTAATATTATGGTTGTAGGAGAAATTTAAAAAATGACAGGTTATTTAACTTTGGAATGTTTTTCCCCTCTTTAATAAAAAAAGTTATTGCAGGGAAGCAATGATATTATATATGACCGGTTAGTAGCTGAGTAGACAAACGAGTCGGATTCCCACCCTTGCGTCAGTGGTCAATTTATCTGCCAGCTAAAACCTTCATCATTGCACAAGCAACATTTTCCGCTTAGTATGATAGCAATAGGAGTTTTTAAAATATTGTCAGGTTATTCGTAACCAGGTAATGTTTGCCTTTCTTTAAAAATAAAAGAGTCAAAGTCAATATCGTCTTATGTTTAACTGACTCCCGTTTTTATATGTTTTGTTGTAATTATTATGTCCTATTATATTGTTCATGTGTTCTGGTCTCATTGCTTTGTATATTTACCAGTAGAACCGCTTTGTCAAATAGTTATTTACATATATTATACACTATACATTATGTAATTATGACGTTTATATTTATATCTGTTATCTATTACCTGAATACACAAAAATGCAAATAATATATATATTTTGAATTACGGAATATGTTGACAAAACACAACCCTTGGGTAACTTAAAACAGTAATTTAATCGGCTTTATTTTATGGAATCTTTCCAAACAAATGTACCGACCCTTCGAATTTAGAAATAACTAACCATCACACTATTTCGATGGAAGGGTAGGCAGAGTGAATGAAACGCTACCCACCTCAATGCTGGTAATACTCCTTGCTTTATTCACATTCTCTTTGATTTGTCACAGCTCGTAAATAATGAGTAGTTAACAAATCATCATATAAACACGAAAGACCTATCCTACGCCCTTTACAAACTAGATAATGGTATGCAATTACCAGTATAAATCGTACCTCACTAATTCCCCTCCAAAACCCGACACATAATGGACGAGGAAAACATTTTGCTGAATCATAGTTCTGCACCAATAACACGATATCTCATCAAGGGGTTACACTTTACAGGATAATTAAGCAATTAAAATAGTTAACAACTTATTAAAGCCGAGTCCTTTAGAATGTTCCGATAGTGCCGCGTCAGTGTCAACCAACCAACAGCCGACTACCGAAGTACTGCAGCACGCAACCGTTGGTACCAAAAGCTCTTGCTCTGCCCAGTGCCGGATCAGCCGTAAGGCAGAGCAGAGTAGAGTAATTGCTTATGAGCCCGCTCCTTTCAGGGGCCGACGAGAGCGATCGTGGTCAATCAACCATCATGCCGCTTCCCCGACTTGGCTTGCTTCATTCACATTCACACATACTCTTCTGTTATTCTGTTTAAAAATGTGTTTATTTCCCACTTAATCATTATTGGGCCTGAAAGAGGACAAAACGTGTTGTCTCTGAAATCATAATCAAACCTTGAAATAATGCACTAATATTTAAAAAAAGAAACAATGTAAAAATCTTATGCTATAAAAAGAAAATAAGAATAATTCTTAATAATAATAATAATAATGAATGGATAACTTTTATAGTGCCGTTTTTGTGGGAAAATCACCTCAAGGGCGCTTTACAAATTAATGTATCTAACCTATAATTTATCACTTTAGCTTATAACTAATAACTTACAGTTAAGATTTATTACTAATAGCTTACACCTAATATTTTCAACCAGTGACATACAGTAAGGACTTATAGCTTGTAACTAACAGTGAAATAGATGCTAACATTAAAAACATTAATATTTACAGACATTTAAAAATGTCAGACGAACTAAATTGGCTAACAGTGAAATAAATGCCAACATTAAAAACATTAATATTTACTCATACAATAAAAGTAAAAATAAAACTTATAACCAGCTTTTTATCAAATTATTTACAACGTGGAAATTCACAGACATAGCACAAGGAAATGCAAAGAAATCAGACTACCAGAAAGAATAAATTCAATAAACAAAAACAGTTTACTCTATAAAGAGATAAATTTTTACAATGCGTTGGCGGAAACCATGAAAATTATACTAAGTAACAAATTAAAAATAGCCTGCAAGAACCATATAAAATACGTGAGTATGTTATATCAAGTAGTATATAACATTAGTTGTGACATCGTTTCTAGAGATGGCGTGAAACTCTGAGGTGTTTATCTAAATGCAGATCTTTCACTCAGATCCCAGATAACCAAAAAAGTAAGTGAAGGTCTCTTTCTCTTTAACCTGCGTCAAATTAAATTCTTCGTGAATTCTTGTGTGATATGATCAACATTAGTGATGGTTTGACTGTCTAGAGTCCAGAGGCCTCCACAGAGGTTAATCCGGCCCTGGCTCTGCCAGATGGAAGACTTACATTACTAATAACCAGCATTTCGTTCTCGGCGTCGCTTTACGTGTTTATTAATGAGCGCGAGGAATAATAATTGAGTGATTTAACTCAGCCATTCCAGGAAGGAATGTAGATCTAAATACTTTCAATGGTAAATGGACATTTGCTGTTCGATACCTCAACAGTCAGAGGAGAAGTTGAAGTGGAAAATAAATTTATGACGGTAGGTCATCTAACATTTAAATATCTGCTTAGTGCATGACATTAGGTCGAACAAAATATAGACATTATGTTAATTTTTTAACCCACATTAAAAGATCAAAGGTCAAAGATCCGTAGTTCATTTTTTTACTAAGAATAGTGACGTTTTTTGTGTATCTACTATTTGCTTTTTCACATGACGGTTGTCCTACGATAACGTTTGACAAAATTGTATCGCCTTGAATGTTGGAATGCTTGAAGAAAACATTATTCCTACAAGATGGGATATCTTCACACCGTCGAGAAATCAGAAAGATTACTATACGTATTGTTCAAGAAGCAACAATCTATCTAGTAGCATTGAGTGTGTGCGTTTACATAAAAAAAAACTTTACAACAATTATTTTTCTTTCCGTCAATTAAAAAATCCAGCCGTTGAGTTTTGAAGTTCAGATTTATGAAATTCTGTTTTGTGTACAATATAACTGTTGGATTTCAAAATGATAAATTAATAGGTTTTTACCTTTGTGTTTTACATCCAGTTCCTACCTTACCCAACCATTTTTCAATATAGTACAGTAGTTGTTATCTGGTAGAGCTAAACTAATAGTTGGACCTATTACTTAAAATTATTTTTTTCCTTTCTTTTACAATATTTTTGAACATGTTATTAGTTATTTTTGTATCTGCTATTCAATACTCTTTTTTTAATTTTTTTCTATTTTACACAATTCTTGCACTAATGAGGTTACTGTTTTGTAAAAAATAAAATATATTAAAATGTATGTAAAAGCCTTAAACGGGCGTAAATAAATAAAACATCGAATTCTGTATGGAACAACATAGTGTTCGAAACAGAAGAGTTTAATGTGAAAAAACGTGTTTCGTGTTGGTTCGTTGGTGCCTGGCTTGGTCGTCGGTTTGTTGTTGTTCTTCAAGTAATATAATATTAAGTGTGGTGTTTTGTTGTGATTTGTATTCGTTAATAATACAATGTGTAAGAATAATCAAGAACTTCCACTTTAACTACATCGGTGAGTGAATGGTTTCCTCTTTTCCCTTTATCCCAATAATCTTTCCACATTCATAATTCGACACCATCAAGTAGTATAGTTTACTGTTTTACAGTCTACTATTTTTCAAATTCACCATTCAAAGTTGAAAACACATTCGGTGATTTATCGCAGCTTCGAATTCAACACCTACATCCTTTGACTGATCGAAACCATATCTTACGTACGTACACTTTGTTCAAAAAAACTAGCCTGTTCCTGATCACAACACCCCGCCCCCAAATGTAAAATATTCACCGAAAAGAGGTTGAAATAATCCTATTTGATCCGGAAAATTAGGTTCTTGTGTGGTAGTCACAATAAAAGAACAGTACAAGAACTTTAACAGCCGCACTAGCTGGATATAACTGCCTTTTACGACGCGCACCGCATTGTTTAATGAATCAATATCTTCACCATCAAAGTGCTATTTTTTGTAGTGATTGTTATTATAAAGCCAGCTTTTTGTAGACTCCTGTTGTCTGCTGTGCTCCTGGCGGCGGAGGTGTGATAAAACAATTAGGTGGATACTCGATGCATAATGCTCGCACCTTTAGAGCCATTTCCTTTGGTTGATTAGACATGAACATGTATTACCCACACGAATAAGGATTCACTATTTCATTGCCGGCAACAACAACGTTTATTATCTTAGTTATTACAAAGGTACCAGCCTCACTAGACAATATTTGTGGTCTAGGTGCGCCCATTCTGTAATAATTAAGGTAATGCAGAAATTTTCTTTGGATACTATCTATTTTATCCTTGTGATGACGTAAATTAGAGTCCATATGGAGCACAGTATTCAAGTTGAGAACGGACCAACATTTGCATATATTTATATAGTAAAGAAGAAGGTAGGTTTCAGATTTTCGAAATACACGGCTGTTTCTGAAAACAAAGCCTAGCATGCAGTAGGCTTTATTCACAATATTCTCAATGTGCGCATCGAAATGAAGTTTGGAATCAGAAAGTATGCCTAGGTCCCTTATATTACCAATGTAATAATTGTGTATTATAGCGTTGTGATTTTTATTGAAACTTATTTGTTTATATTTGTTGAAATTTAGATAAATTTTATTTTCATTACAAAACGCTTCAAACCTTACTAAATCTCTTTGGATGAGCAGACAATCATTTAAATTGTCATAAGCGTAGAAGAGAAACAATCAGTGCGAAAAAAAATAGTAACGTTATTGATAAAAAAGTATAAGTAACAGCGGACCCAGGATTGATCCCTGTGGCACGCCAGAAGTAACTGGTAGCCATTTGGAAGTATGTCCTCGTAATGATATAGCTTGCTGTCGTTTTATTAAGTATGAGACAAACCAACGTTATAAGTTTCTCCTAATTCCGTTGTACAAATATATTTTTTAATAAGAATAAGGTGGTCAACTATATGAAAAGCTATTTTTAAGTCGCAGTAAATAGAATCAACCTGGTGGCCTCGAGATAAAGATTACTGAAATATTATGAATATACTTCTCTCTAAGTATTACCAAAATGATTTAAGGCTTTCCCAAAACTAAACTTGTATGTACACTAAACAGCGTGTTTTATAAAGGTCAACATTTTTGCAATAGCCTTCCAAAAGCCCTAAAATAAGCCTCAAGTCTTGGCGCTTTGTGCTGAATTTATGAAGAAAAACATATGAACTTTATGCATACTAATATTTCAATTTATATCTACTTATTTACTAAACTTGTGTATTAAATGCATGTGCTTCATTCTACTATTTTGAAATGTGTTTTTTTTTCTAAATGTGTGATGTTTTTTTTTGTATAAATCTAAATAAATATACAAATTCAAACAAACAAAAATAAATTACCCAAGGTTAGGTCATGAAAACGCTTTAATAAAGCAAGATCAAATGAACTAACTACGTCAGCCCCCTTCAGATCGTACATTTGATTTTTACTTTCAGGTACGAAAAGGGGAAAAATAATTAAGGGGACGAGTGAAAATAGATTTTTTTTATAGCTGTTATGCCGATATTTAATATTATTTTGAAGCATTATGTTAGTATTTAGGTGAACAAAGTAGAATCAGGAACATTCCAAGTAACACGTTAATAGGAATAAAAAATAATATTTGCTCGTACGTATGCGTCAAAATTCATTGTTAAAAGCGATTCATTGTAAACCAGGTATAAAATATTACTTTTGACTTGTTTCTTAAGTTTTAGTTATTGGTTTGAATTCAACAAATGTATGGTATCTTTATGATGTTTACAAACTCGCTAGTACCATATTTATTGAATATAATAGTCAACATCCCAGCAGCGGCCAAATCAAGAAAACAAAAAAACACTACGGCAGCAATTGAACCGAGAACTTTCTGCTTCAAGTTTAACACGGGAGTTCTCGTGGCCAACATGAATAAAATAATGAAAAAGACCTTTGAGATTTGATATTACAACCATGTTCATCCATCTATCTTCAGAATGAAACAACCAAGCTAATACTAGCGGGGAGAACTTCACAGGGTGAATTATTTGTATTGTTTAGCCTCCACGGAATACCGCACAGAAGAAGGCGACAAACAAATGGCGTAGGCAATTTTAAACCTCCAAAAGGAAATGTACAATGTCTCGCCTTTCTGCAATGTTACAACAAATAAATAAAAAGAAAGTACCGACGCAGTAGAATACAAGATGAAGTTGAAATCATGCGCGAGTATTGCATCTCCCATTCTATTGTTCGTGTTCCTTTATAAATCTTTGGAGGCTTTTGTTGCCAGGAATTTATACGTCTATATAACTGAATGATGCTATTTCCTTATGGCCATTGAAAAGGTACGAACACGGTTCCTCCCGTACTGCAGCATCTCGGATTATTTGTTCATGTTTCATCTCCCGACAGACCATGTGTAACTTTGAGGTTTGATAGCCCTCCGAGCAATTAATTCGATTTAAATTATGGACGCCACACACGCAACGAGTGTGGCTTTATTATGTGTGCACGTGATGGATCTCTTTCTGTTTTAGAATATGAGGAAAAATACATAACGATATGTGAATTATATTTATAAGAAAACGTATGTAATATTATGTACCTACATACTCGAAAAGCAACTCTCTCCGAGTACAAGACGATTTACACATAATAAGTAAGAGAAAACAGACAAACGGTTTCCCCACAAGAAGTATAAGTACCAGAGAGAATAATAATGGCATTTCATAGAACAGTTCATTGTGAAAAACCTGAAGAAATCTTTCTTATAAAAAACACACATACGAACATTACATCTAATATCATCTCGCGAGTACTGAAAGCTTATTATTTATAACTATCGATACATTAAATATACTTGTTTGATGTTCATATCATATTTAATTACAACTTAGAACTAATGACTTATGACATAGATTATAGGGATGGTTGATATCGGAAATTGGGTGTACCTGCGGTTCCAGTTACCGGTGACTGGAGAGTTATCCAGTTCTTTTTGGAACCGGTTCCTGGTGACAGAAAAGATTTTTATAAATGATTCGGAAAAGAATTCCTCGCCGCCAATTGGTTGACTGGGGTTGCTAGCGAAATTCTGAAAACGAAAATAACTGGAACCGGTTCCTCGCAAGAGGGTCTTTCAAACAAAAAGCATTTAATGGATATTCACCTTTTTATTTTACCAAAAAACCGGCTCCTCGGACTAATGATATCGATTATTTTCCAAAAAAGGATCCGGTTCCTCGGATAAATAATATCGACGGTTCCAGTGACCGCCTTGGAACCGGTTCCTTTTAACCGGGACAGGAATATCGACCATCTTTAATAGATTATAAAAATGTTGCTACCAACCATCAAACAAAAACAAAATAATGTATGATGCACTAGTGTGAATATTGTTTCTATGAAATCTGACGCATTATTATTAATTTATGCTCCTGTTAAACACCTTATATTATTCACATATTCCATTCTAGTTTCACCATCCGTATTTCAGAACTCTGTTTCTGGAGGATTTTTCCTCAATGAACATTTAAGTATGTTAAACAAATAATACGGCGACTTGCCTTACGTTTTAACAGTTACACCTTTGAGTATACACGAATATTGCAAAACTCTATACCGACCATGGCTCGTGCTGAAAATAAAATGAGTTGAAATAAGGTAGGGGTGCAGACCTAGAATTTCTAGACAGAAAAGCTCTGCAAATTTCATGCTAACCGTTTGAGAGTTTTTGCTGCTTCGTACACAGAGACGGCCTCCATGGTCGAGAGGTAAGACGCTCGACTACGAATCCAAAGGTTTATTTGAATAATATGTGTCATAACACTTTTAACTAATATAAAATTATAATCAGTATATTTGCGGCACGTTCCAGAGGTAGATAGTGTAGATACTTTAAGTATCGCCCTGGTGAAAAACCACCATTCGAATCGAAACGTTGCTTAAAATGGCTTTAGCCGTGTTTGGTGACCAGATCTGAATAGCCAGGTCCTTCCCAACCTTTCTCTTCCCCATCTCCTTCCCCTCCCCACTACCTTCAGCCTCACAACATAACCCAATTGGGGATGCCAGTCTCACTGGTTTTAGACGGTTGGGAGCAGTTGGGACTCTTGTGCTGTATTCACTATAAAAAGGATTTCTTTATTTATCGCCGTTAACCGATATTATTAACTGCTACGAGGGAAATAATATAAACAGGGTTTTGACCGGTTAGTAAGTGAGTGGACAAACGCATCCGGACTTCGTGGGTTCAATTCCTCTGCTAGCCAAGTCCTCCATCATACACAAGCAACATCTTCCGCTTATTATGATGGTAGTAGGAGTTTTTCAAATATTGCTAAGGTTATTCATAACCCTAGAATGTTTGTCTTTATTTGAAAAAAGGGTAAAAAGAAAATGTTCACAATCAACCTAATTCCAGCTACACAAGAAGGTGAGTAGATTATTGAATCGGAGAATCGGGCTAACTGAAGGGCCGATGGAAATTCAGAGATTATTATAAAAGATAAATGCAACTCTAATATGAAAACCCAATTTCTCTCCTAGTAACTAAAAAACGCGTTAACCTAGATAAAATCATAAATTGTATAACTTTTTAGTCGAAATGCATTCCTGTTTCTCAGCAGCTAATAAATTTGCATTTAAGATCACTTTAAGGCCAAGGTGTCGAGGGGATGAGCCAACAGGCACAACCTGTGGCCTGTAATTATCCGTTTTTGATTAATAAGGTCTGTAAACTTATTAAAGCGAGCGGTGAGATTTGTTGATCGCTCCCAGGGGTATATTTTGAACATCATCAAAATATTGATTGAACGAGATAAACTTGTTTCTAATACAGTTATTTATGATTGTCACAAACTAATAATTTATTAATCCACATGCCTGCATTCCATTTGACCGGGCATTTCAAACGATTACTAAATTACATAGATCTTGATGAAGTGGTTGTAAAAAAGATATCTTTCATACTTACGCACTTTTCTAAGTTCGGTTACCAGCTAGATTGTTCGCGTTCAAATTCCACATTGGGTACGTTCTTACTTTTAAATTTTTAACAGGGGTTATGTTCAACTAGTAAGTTACGCACGATTCTTTACGTGGCTCGATTCAAGTATTTGATTCACTTGATCGTGCCATGTCTTCCTCAGGCGTCCCCGACTTCTTCTTCCATTCACTTTCGCATCATATGTTCTTTTCAATCTCCTTTCTTCGTTCATTCTCATTGATCCTATTCACTACGCTTACATCAAGCCTTGCATTCTTTCCGGATATCCACATTTTTAACACGGTCATACATGGTTTAGCCGCACATACGTCTCAGGGATCTCATTTCCACAGCATTCAATCTACTTTCCTCTGCCAGTTCCATGACTCACTGCCATACATCAGGGTTAGTATAAGCACTGCACTGTCGACTGCTAGCTTTGCTTCTTTGGACAATTTCTTATTAGCGCCAACAGCGTTCAGTCCTCCATTAATGGAGTTTCCTGCATTCACCCTTCTTTCAATATCCTTTTCGGCCGTTCCATCTCCCGTAAACATACTTCCTAAATGCACAAAGTCATCCACTTGCTCCAAGTATTCATCATTCACAACTATATTGGAGGCTGTTCTCGTACTCTCTCTTTTTATCGTTTTTTTTATTATTATCGTTAGGTATTATTTAATTACGAAAGCATGGCGCCGAAGGTGATTTTTTTCTCTTTACACCCCTTTATAAAAAAATGCGTCCACTACCAAAAAAAGGGACGAATAAGAATCATTTTTCAAATAAGTGGAATAAAGTCATACATTTGTTTTATTAAATCATTAAAATGGAATTCCACCACGAATTAACAGTTACAAAATTATAAATAATAAAATGTATCAATCAGGTAAATTTAAAAGATACGGTATTCTTTCTTATCATAAACGCTGTTACTTATTTGCTTATAGATATTAGAGGTATGTGATTTTTCTATATTTTAATATATTATTTTATGTAAATAAAGGTAGATGTTACCATATAAAAAAATGAAGATAATTATTCCTAACCAAATAAAATTAATTTATAACTAAAATATTTGTGGGTAGACAGTTCCTACCATAAGAGGTAAATATTGTAATGACTTGTCATGGGGTAGGTGTTAAATATACAAGACACTTTATATGATGAAAGACTAATTATTAATTAAAGGTTTTACTTAAATTTACAGTATTTAAATTTAGAAACATAAAGTTGTAAGGAGAAGTAGTATCAGTAAACAATATTCTTTTTTCAAAAGAAAGACAAACATTCATGGGTTACGAATAACCTGACAATATTTGAAAACTTCTACTGACATCATAAGAAGCGGAAGATGTTGATTGTGCAATGATGGAGGACTTAGCCAGCAGAGGAATTCAACGCACGACGCCCGGGTGGGAATCCGACGCATTTGTCCACTCAGTTACCGACCGGTCTGTTTTCATAAAGAATATATAATACAAAAAAAAACAATAATAAAACAGTTAAATAAACCTGTAATAAGGAGTAAAATAAGTGTAAAGTATATTAACAATAAATGATTTCCTTTGTGAGTACATACGACCGTACGAGTGTAAGCCTTTCAAATTTGCATCTGATGTTAATTAAAATGATCAAATTTGATAAATATGTTTTGAAATCCCTACTTACCTAATAAAGTACCTACCAAAAAAGTATTTTAGCAGACATAATTCTTTGTTGAAAATTCTTTATCTGTTTTTTGGAAAGTTAAGTTACATCCCACGATTATAACCATAGTATGAAACAACTGACTCGGTACAACGTAACAGTGTATAGCTAAAGTAGATACGTACTTTCCAAAATAAAATCTTTGTCCTGTCCAGCCTAGTAAAATATGTTATCCATCGACAATATCGATATCCAAAGCTTGGTAATTATACGATTAACATTATATGTTTATCACACCATCTCACCCCTTGTAAATCACTCCTAAGCTACCCGATAACATCATCTGGTGAGGCACCATCTAATGGTAATTAGGTGTTATATTATTATTAATGGATTCATTATTCCACTGCCCTGGGCGAACCCTTTGATCTCGCTTAAACCTATCCAATAATATACATTACCCATTAAACGAGATTAAAATTATGAAAATGGTTTATTTTTTAACGAGAAGAGGTCCTAGATGTTATCTAACAGATTGTATACTTACCTATAATTTTGTTGTGTTTATTTTTAGGGGTTTTATCAAAATGGATGCGTTGTTCTTCTGTGGACTATGCATTTGTTAAAACATTTAGTGGTATGAAGGCAGGTAATGCACGATCAAATGTGATTTACCACACAACTTGCCTGAACACAGATAAGCGCAATGGAACAAAGTACCAGGACCGAGGACCCAGGACCCAGGTAGGCTTTGAAACCATACCCTTACACGTTCATAGCTTACTAACTAACTAACCGCCAAACCGTTTCTCCGCAGGGGCAGATAGAAAGGATCAACCGCCATACAACTCTGTCTTGGCACACACTCCTTGCTTCATTCACATTCATACATCGTCTCATACATACTCTTCTGTTATCCCGACTTTTTTCAGGGCCCGACTAAAGTGTTTGATACACTTGATCGTGTAAAGTCTTTCTCGAGCGTCTCCGACTTGTTCTACCATTCATCGCTGGAAAGGCAAAAAGTCTTAAGCGACACTTTGATAAAAATGAATGAACTGAATCGGATGCTCTGACTCTCGTTAGATTCTGAAGACTTTTATGGCGCTTCAGCCATCTAAAATATATTTACTATTTAGAAGAAGGCTTGACTCAAGCGTCATAACTTTGGGACTTATTTTAGCTTTTTGTTGCTTCAGGTAACTCAGTGAGAGCATTTAGTTATCTGAGTTAACCTTTTTTTCAAAATCCAACCAGGTACAGTCTTATAATTTTTTTTGTAACACAAAATGAGCTTTAAAGTGTAGACTTCTCAAATTGTCGCCTTTCCGGCGACAATATTCTCACACTCTATTTTGTGTATTCTCTCTACATGCCCAAACCATCTAAACGCCCCTCTCTTTGTCCTATTCATTACGCTTAAGTCAGTTTTGTATTACTTCCGGATATCATATCGTGCGCTCCGTTAAGAGGGTGCTCACCGCCACCCCAGGGAGACGCTCCATACGGCGTTTATTGTGAACAGCAGGTCGCATCTGTCAATCGACCCCCGAAACGATGAGCCGCTCACACCCCACCATTTTCTACTGGGATTAGCAGGAAAAAGGCCCCACCTGGCAATGTATGAGGCGACGGAGGAAAACGCCTTCCTCCGAAAACAGTGAAGGATAGGCCAGCAGCTCGCAAACACGTTCTGGAAAGGATGGATCCGCGACACCCTTCCGACTCTCACCATGCAAACAGTGGCAACAGCCTTCACTACTTATTAAGAAGGATGACCTGGTCATATTGGTGAGTCCCGCGCTGTCCCGCAACAGCTGGCCTCGCGGAAGGTTTCTCGGTGCCATACCCTCACCAGACGGCCGAGTCAGGACCGTGAAGGTTAAAACCAGCTCTTGGGTCTACATCAGGCCGGCGGTAAAAATTGCCATTCTCTTGGCAGCCCCTGACACCGTCGAATACCAGAGGTCACCCGCGACAACCACGTCGCTACCGAGAGACCGGCCGCCAGGGACGCAGCCGTACGCGGACGCAATACGCCTTCCAGATATAAGTGTGACGGAGCTCTACAAGGGGATTGTGTCGGACGTGCTGACCAGAAAATAATTGGCTTTAAAAAATGTGTTTTTACAATTGTAAATTTTAACTCTATTTTTATTTTTTAATTTAATGTGAGTTAGGGCTGATCACACAGATCAACAAAGTATACCGTTATGACGGCCTAACTTTCAATTATATGTTTATCATAAGTAAACCTGTATAGTTTTAAGAATAAAGATGTCATTGTAAGTTTAAGCCCCATATTGTGGGCCCGTGAAAAATGACAACTTTGTAAACATGTTTAAGTGAATTAATAAAAATTGTAGCGAGGTGAAACAAAGTCGGGGCAGGAGCTGGTGAATTGATGAAAGATAAAAACTTATTAAATCTGTCCCTATCTGTTTCCAATAGTATACAAATATTGCGCAAAACGTCAAAAAAGGCAGCTATCCAGCTTCCTCTGACTCGCCTACATCTGCTCTGACTTCGCTCTCCCTCGCTACTACATCTTGACTTCTGCATTTCTTTATTGACCACTGCCTGCCCCCTTGCACCTGAATACAGCTCTACGGACCAGACCTGCCGCATCAACCCTGGATAAGTTAAAACATGACCCAATAGTCCCAAACAAGGTGTTTCCCTCGGCAAAGGGACTGAAGCAATCAAGAGCTCCCTGGATCGGATACACCCTATTCTACAGTTCTTGTATACCGGACACGTATGCTACAAATAGAACAGTACAACAAAAAAAGCAGGAGTCAGTTCAAGTAATAACATAAATAATAAATAACAAATATTTTCTAAACATTTACTAACTTTCCTTGACAAAAATTTAAATACGTTTGTCACCTCGGAAAATACTCGCAACACTTGATCAAGACATGCACACCAACCACAAATACCTAAAGCACACAAGCTTTATAATTTTCTTCCTACACAAATCAAAACATTTACACTTGCACAATACAATAAACATGTTTGGAACTGGTTACAATCCTCCTAATTTATAATTATATGCATTCATAATAATAGTGATACTTTTAGGTAAGTTATTTATTTGTATGATATTTTTTGTATTATAGTGGCTCTATTTTCTTTTATATTTTAAATTTTAAATTGTTTTATTATATTATTTGTAAAATGTCCTCCACATCACAAGTGAACTCCTAGTGTGGAGGACAATGTATGTACAACATTGTAAAAACATGTAGTCAAGTAAATAAATTAAAAAAAATGGGATTTGAAATGCATTGGGGATTCTCAACAGGGCGATCCTGAAAGTGTAGGTATCCATTCCTATTTTAATAGTTTTTAAGGCCTATTACACCCCTTTTAACTCAGGCATCCTAGCGGTTGTGAGAATTGATTTATTTGCAGTAAAATGTATTGCAAAAATCTAATCCATGCCATCATAATCAAAATCGTCTAAACATTCTCAGATAATGACTGCTTGGAGTTCCAATTAGATGGCCTTAAATAATGATTGACGTTTCGGATGGTGCTAATAAAAGGTGAAGAGATGCTATTCGAATTTAACAGGTTGTTATTTAAAAGTGGACAATTATTATTGCTAATCGACGCCATAATGAAACGTTGAGTATCCGTCCTGAAGAAGGCACGCGTTTGTCTGAGAAACTAGTTGACTAAGGTTAAATAAAGCGGCGTAGGAATACAAAGTTTTAGGTATACGCGATACACATGGATGTAGAGTTCATTGCCCCGTGTGTTGGCGAGACGTAAAATTAAAATGAAGAATGGAGATGTCTCCTCCTCAATTTGCCCCGTGAAATCGATTATGACATAGGTGGTCCATGGAACGTGCTTCTTCAACGTGGTACCCACCTTTCAACTATCAATTGAATGAAATTGTATAATATTCCTGGTGAATGACATTTGACGATCATGGTTCACATTCAATGGCTCCAGAATTATCGACATATTGTTGCTCGGACTGATAACGTGGGTGCCTTTCGCTTATCGAGATTCAAGGAACGTGTGTTATTTGGGAATTTTAAATTTCACTTCATGATTTCGTAATATACACACGTGACTGGTACTAGTGGATTCACAGAGTTATTCCGGCCTGCAGCCTACAGGATAAAGATTGCCATAATGATAGCCAACCTCCAATAGGACGGAACTCAACAACTTATATGAGATATTCAACGTTATTTCATCTATGCGTCGTCCACATCTAATTAAAATATATTTCACTTACATAATAATATATAAGATTTTTTTCCGAAATTTATTAACTTATTTTGCAGAGCGTGCAAAGCAAATAATGCATTTTTCTCCGAGAGCTATGGACAGGCTGATTTTTTGCGAAATTCTGTAACACCCGAGGGGTAACAGGCTGAGGGATAAAATGAATGTGCAATACATTGAGTTAGGACGTTGTGCATCAAACAAGACACCTTAATTAATAAATGATAAGTGAATGATTTTTTTTCCGATTGAATACAAAAAATATAGTCACATGGCCTATTTTTTTTATTTTAAGGCTTGATTGAATAATACTTAAATAAATTAAATTCACCACAGTATTACGAAATTTATTAAATTATTAGAAAACCTATATTCCTAAAATGATAGTAAATAAATTTGCAAGACTTATTACTCTCTTGTGAAAATTTCTCAAATGCAGTGATTTGATAGTTTTGTATTCAGCTAACGATTAGCATGTCAAATTATAAGATGTTCAAAGATAAATCGTTTAGCAGAGATTGCAAAACCATTCCCAATCTATATTATATGAGTGGGTGAGAAAATGTTAGAGCCAACTGTATAATTATTTCTCACTTGTCATTGCGATGCGATGTTTTGTACATTTCGAAATACGCTGCAGTCTTCTTTCACCATCTCCAGACTTAAATCTCAAATCCCCGCAGCCATCAAACTTCACTTAGATTACTTACCAATTATTTCATAATTGTTCAGAGCCCTTTGCCTTATAAATAATTACGAAATAAATTTAAGCTCGAGAGTAAGTACCTAACCACCACCTACCAGTAACTAGAAACTACACTTCTCACTGCCTACCCAAAACAGTGTTATTATAAACAGAAAGCATATTAACGTTGTGCGTCCATTGATTGAGAAGACTTGGGAGTGGCCTAAGTGATAATATCAACAAGGATCGATTTAGTTTCCTTTTAGATCAAACAAATCAGTTACCTAAGGGCGTTAATATTACATTTTCTTGATCTCATAAGTCGCTAGTGGCATATTTTTATACTTAGTCTAATATAATATCCATTAAGTTTTTTTTTACAAAAAGTCTCGCTTTTATCTACGTGTAATCGTCTAGGTTAAAACACTGAAACCTTAGATTTTTTTTACAATAAAAAAAGCAAATAGTAAAGCAACTTAGTGAAATATATCCATAATAATATATACATACGAAACATAGAAAACTGAGGATGTGATAAACTCGTTCAGGTGCAATATAGCTACACAATAAACAAACGGGCAAGAAGGAACTGCTAAAAGCTGATGTGTCAAATGCAATGGTTGCTATCTTTAAATAAAGAAAATCCTTAAAAAGACACATCATCCATTAAATAGTAAACTAGAACTAAAAAATTTTCCTTGGCAAAGTAAAGAATTTGATAAAAACAAACTTTTCGGGTCTTTCGAACCCATAAAATATAAAAGAAAAACTTTCAAATTAAAAAAAAAAATTGACGACACCTGTGAATTGGTCGTTTTTGTTTTATATCTCTGACTAGCGCAAACCCGTGAAAAATCACGGAATATTATAGTAAAAATACGTTTTTGAAATAAATGTGTTTTTTGAAATAAAAGTTAACTATTATTATAATTTTTAATTATGTCACGCCCGAGAATGGGCCCCCGATCAATTGCTTGGAATGTTAATATGATGACCATTACACCACCAACAATTGGAAAAACGGCGGCATAAATTAATTATTTGTACTGAGAATAAAAGCGAATTATTTGGGAATTTTGGAATGTTGCGTACTCACATCACATCACATCCGGAAGCACGTTGTTTATTATATTATAATTATGACCCAAATTTACTAAACACCACGCAATATCAACAAAAAAATTACGGTTTGTTATTTTTTTGAAAAAAAAAAACATTCTTTCAACTGTTCGAGAATCTTTAAAAAAAATCCATGCACGCACTCCAAGATTTCTCACCTCTCCCCCAGGTGGGCAAATTCCCAGCTGCTGAGTGAAATATAACGCGACAAATCGCTCGTTAATCGCGCCACCACCACGGTGGGCCTTTATTAGGCCATCAGCAGTTGCTTTGTTGGCGGGCAAATATTATCGCAATCGGCGCCAAGACTGTCCGTTTGTCGCCGCTGTCATCGGAGCTGTCAGATTTGACAGCCGCTGTCAGATGGCGAAATCAGCTGATTTAGCGCAAGCGCACGCGACAGGAATAATTTACATTTAACCATTCGTTTGGGGAAGAGCTTATTACATTATTGAGATGTTTTTAATGAATGTAAATTGCAGTTGGACAGATACAGTGGAATATCAGCTTTATTTGATTAAAAATGTTTCTTTTACATTGATAACGCATCAGTAATGATTTTTGGTAGATGTTTAATTGATTTGATCGTCAAGTAAATATTATTTGTGTTAAAAAATAAATAATTTGGTTTAATGGCGGGTTGACAAATCATAGTTTGGAAGGATGATAAACTACCCTTTGTCCAAAGTTAAGGTTCTGGTTCTTATTTTTTGCATGCCTACCACACTAGGCTTAACGACAGTCCCCACAAAAATTTTGAGTTCAAGTTATACTTCACAGATAAGGTTAGCTTGAATAGGTCTCTGTCTTGGCTGCTTGCTGCTTAATGATTGACATAAAAACCTTGAACAACCGTTGAACAACGTTGTATTTTAACATGTGAACGCGCTTGGTAGACATGAAACGAATAAGTATCGAAGCTTCTATAAAGCTTTAGAAACTATACATATATAACTCGATGATGAAAACCAATTTTATCTAATTAAGATGTTTCAAAAGAGTAATTACCTACAATTTTATCTGAAAATCTGTAAATAATACTACTGTTTTCTAATTTCCATCATAGCAAAGATATGTATTGCTGTAATAATTAATATATCATTGATTTACATGCGAAAACTTGGTTTGATGCATCGAGACCGACAAATTTTGAAATTTAAAACTTTGTTATTTAATATAATTTTGAAACTGTCAATTCGTAGTCAAATTAAAATAATACCATATTTTTAGCTTTATCTCACTATTTTTTTACCAAGACCAGACCGATTTCACCTTGTAACGAGCATCTTCAGACTGGTACAATTTGAAGTGAATCTATGGTATATATACTATGTCTGGAATGGACGCTATTAGCTTGCTCTATATCAGATTGAACACTTGTAACATAGTATACTTTTTCATTGTTGACAGAAGCGGCTTTGCAATTACATTCAAATATACCTTCGGATGGTTTTATTACCTTTGGGAGATGGGTTTCATAGTGATGAGTTGAGTGAATCTGTTGTTTTTTAAAAAATATATAATAAGTTTATTTTATTATTCCTAGTATAATTTTTATTGCGACAATTAATGAAGAATTCTTTCAGCGATTTTCCCTTTCACTATCTTACCTAAGAAACTATTTTACTACTGTCACATCAAGTAGGTGCATGCTTCGCACTATCTCACATGAAAATCAATAAATAAATTGATGGGTTCCTACAATTTTTTCCACTGCAACGCCAGCGCCAGAAGCTCTTTAAAAGCTCGCCTGATTCAACAGTAGAATTAATTCTTCCATTTCGATGATTTATTTATTTATTCACCAGTTTAACACGGTTGCACCACTTTCCACGGTCATCCGTCTTTTGAGGTATTCAATTTGTGGTTCGTAAATTATAGGGAGATCAACTTTATAATATCTAGCATTAAATGATAGTGATAAATTGTTAGGTTGGTTTAATTAAAACCATTCCTAGATATCAATAAGAAAAAGGGCATTCTTCCATACCTGCCATCGACATAGAATGAAAGAGATTGGACCTACGCATATAAAAAGGACCCCTCCCACATATTAATAAAAAAACGAAAGAAAACATTGTGGCATGCAACGGGAGATCCTGCACGAAAACCTTAAAATTGACACGATAAAGAAAGCCTAGACTTCCGCTAGCAAGTCATTAAATCGCCTTAAATAGCATTTGACAGTTCTAACAAACTAAACTGAAATATAATTAGTTAATCGATTTCGTTCGCTCTCTAGATAAAGTTGTCTACATATTGATAAAGAGAGTGGTCATAAATTTCGCTCAAAAATCAAAATTACTGTCTACTTATGAACGGAGACAGGTTTGAAATTGGAGAAACAAGTGTAGAGAGTTATTTATGAAATCGCGACTAATTGGCTATTGGTTAACAAACAATCAGCAAATGCCTAAAATAATCAATACAATCAGTCTACCAAAACGAATTCTTCTGGCTTTGACGTTTCACAACGACAAATAGATTGATACACCATAGATACAGTGTGTTAATGCTGTCATCGTAAGGTGATTTATTTTCCGACATTGATAAAATTATCGAGATATTGAGCAGGGCGAGCGTGCTAGCGATATCGATAAACTAACGTCGACAGCTCAGTTTGTCGAATCGATTCTGCTAAGTTGTCGCTATGACTGTGCTAGCCCCAGGTAATCATTAGTACATATATGAACTACAAACGTTGATGCTAAACACTAGTTTTTTCTTTTCTTTGTGTATTTTTCTGTTCTACAAGATGCAGTCAAGCGTCCATAAAGTATCATAATAATATTTCATACGTGAATAATATAATCTAAAAGTACGCATTTTGTTAATAATAATGTACACATAGTGAGCAACAGATAGTTGATTGTCTCTGAAGCGATATTATTTGAGTCGCAGTGTTTCTCAAACTCATTTTTCTCACCGCCCCATTTAGAAATATTTTTTCTTCGGCGCCCCCCAGCACTGGAACTAAGAGATATGAACTTTTATTTCCCCAATCTCTGTACTTCAACACGACCTCTTAAGGAACCTTGTTCTACATTGTGTTAACTTTGTACTCTTTATAATATTTGTATGTATTGTATGTATTTCACTCATATTATGCTAGAAGGGCTAATTTACATATTTTCCTAACGTTCGCGGGTCGCAAAAGGTGCATCTATTGCAGATCGCATTCCTTGATAAATTAATGTTAAATCTTTTGATGTCACGAAATACCATATATTTTTTAAATTGAAATTACAAGGCAGGGTTTCCACATAAACCTTTACCATGTAATCTTTCGTAATTTGTATAAGTAACCATTGAATGAATCAATAGTGCACACAAACACGCCCACGAATAACATCTCACATCGTCTAAATATGTTTAATTTAGTCGACGTGAACTGCGGTTGCGGTCGGGAACGATGACAAATTACACACATTGTCGATTAAACATTTATCGATGTGCTTTGTGTTAGGGACCCTGAAATGTGTTTAGGCATTAGGGCACAGTAGCACGCTAAATTCTTCAACAGATTGAAAACATTCATCAGTAGACAGATGTTTACCTTGTAAAGAAGCTCTTCCGATTGGATAATGCTAAGAAGGACTAATATTAAGACCTTCGTGGCCGAGCGGTTAAGATTATTGGTTAAGAATCCATAGGTCACGGTTCAAAACCCGACGTATGAAAATTTTATTTTATTCATTTTGTAGGTGTCATAAATCATATTTTAAATACAGTATTTTTTGCGGCACGTTCCTGAGCGGTGAAAGATCACTATTCAGAATCGAATCGCATGATTGTCGCCAGCATTGTTGAAAATGGATACAAATGGAATATTTACCAGAATAACTCAAAAATTTGTTCCCACTTTGATATTCCCAAATATAAACTCTATCCCCACAGTTGGAGATTGCTATTGCGAAGAGCTTCCTATAATTTATTTGCCCACATTATGTATTATTTTGCAAATAGCATAACTTCAATATAACTGCCACTTACAAGAGCACATTACCGCCTCTACCTGGTCATCGTTTACCCGAGTGTAAACAATTAATTGGTGTAATACCAGGGTATCATAAAGTTCCTAGATAATTTATCGCCGTACCTGTACACTTCATTGGGACGGTAACACCTTATTGTATTCACCTTGTCTGCATCCACAAACATACTTTTATTATCTTCATTATGATGAATGAACTATGGGCAGTGTAGAGCCAAGTTTGTTTAAAGCGACGCATTTATTACACCAATATTTAAAGTACACCAAGTGGCCGCCAAAACTGTTGTATTCGTAAGAATCTGAGCTAAACATCACTGAAATGTGCATTGTTATAATGCAATTACTGTAAAGACTTTAACTGGCTTTTGTAATCGAAACACCCGAACATCATAGCGTGAACTTTCGAAACAGAATTAAGGCCGTAGTGTTTCAAACTTTGGTCACATTTGACATCAATGATCAGCCCCTTTCTTTTTTCAAAACATTTGTCATGCTGTTATGCTTGTTAGCTAATTATAATGTGTTCAAAGCTGAAACGAGCCTAGAATTAAAGTTCAATCGGGAACATTAAAATGTAGAACACAAATCAAAATCATGCTAATCGTTGAATTGTGACAATGTCAAATGCGACGAAACCTGAAAACACCCCAACCCAAGTCAGTGTTATGCTTTTTATTCTAATGTTTTCTGCTTTTTTGTCATCGTGTTACCGAAAAACAAATATTGGGATTTTTTGTTGTTGTTTTAAATATAAATTATTTATGGCGTTTATGGAGATGCTATACAGTATTTTGAGAAAAGAAAAAAGTAAACCTGGATCTTGGAGGGACCAATATTTTAGGAGTACCTACTGTTGATTTAATTTTGTAACTAATAATAGTTTTCAAATAATTAAACAGTATTTGTTCGAGCTCTTTCCCTAAATTATCGCATTTTTTCGTGGGTTACAAATTATTATCGCTTTCAGACGGTCGTCGAGAACACCGAACTTAATTAAGCTATATTCCATGTAACAAAAAACTGTGGCAAGAAATGCAATTGTTCATAAGGTGGGTAAAAGCTGTGTAATTAGTGCATTCTCTTTTGTTTCAAAGCTTTGATTTATGTAGCATACTCTACAGTAATATTGTAGTTTCTATACGTAAGTAATTTGGTGTCTGATCCTTGGGAGATCAAGATAGAGTTAATCTTCAGTGGATGTTGTTGAATATAGTGATTTCATCTTCCTCGAATCACCGGACCACATCACCCGTCCAATTATCCCAGCGCACAAAACGAACAGGCCGGGCTTTCCCTGTATTATCTTAAGGCACTTATTTTTCTATTGAGAATAATGGATCTTTGTCCTTTGTTGCTCATATTCATTATTAATACAGTCGTTAACGTATTATTATGTTTTCCGTCAGTATGATATACTTCATGCATTCACAGTAGGTAAAGGATGTAGGTCACATCTTGTCAATGTATTAATAGGTGCGGTATTCGAATTCGGTTCTGTAAATTCATGATTTCAGCTAGCTGAATAAAGCTTGACATAAAAGCTCTTTTGGATCCAAAGCTGCGATGAAACACCGAATGTGTTTCCAGCCGCAGATGAATTTAGAAAATAGTGGACTGTAAACGATAAACTAGACTACTTGATAGAAATATCTAATTGTAGCTTGTGGAACGATTATGGAATGAAGAGAAAAAATGGGAAACCATTCACTCACCGATGAATTTGAAGCTCTTGAATTCTTCTTACACAAATTTAAAATCGAAACAATACCTCTTATAAACAAAACACATTTATTTTATATTTTTTAAGAGATCAAACAATAAACCGACGAACAAGCGAAACGAACGGGCAAACGCGTTTTTTACCCATAAAAACTCTGATTAGATATTCCATTGTTTCAAACACGGTGTTATTGAATACGGAATTCAATACAGTGAAATGGTTAAATATGTAGGGATTTGGGTGAAAAAGATTAAGGTAAGAACCTAACAAATTATCACTTTGAAATTCAACAGCTCTAAAACTCGTAATACAAATTATATTGTTTTGTGTCCTATTGTGAGAAAAATCATATTATCTGAAAGTGAAAGATTTATTACGAAACTGTATTAAGACGAAAAAAATCGGGTTTGAGCCACTTATAAATTACTATTTATTACTGGGTGGCAATGGTGAGGATCATGTGATTCACGGCCAAAATACCGAAATGCTGAAGAAGATAGGAAGTAAAAGAAGAAAAAGTTTGTCAATAAACGAAGAAATTATAACCATCACGCTACCAGTGTATTATCAAGCCTAAGATTCTCAAAAGTTTTGTTTCAACTCTTAGTTTTATCCCTTTCAGAGCGTAATTCTTTTTGTTTTGATCGACTCGTTGACAATCTTCTTTAACCGGAAAAAAATCTCGTCTCAACTTTTTATGTCTTTATAAGCTTCCATAGTTCCACTCTTAAATTTTAGATGGAAACTTAAGTTACCTATTTTTGCATGTTACTAAAAAAAACACGGATAGCTAAAAGAGATGTGACAGATATGACTTCAAGGGAAGTAAAATACTTAACAGATCACTGTTTTTTTTCCATATTTCAGGCTTAAATAAACAGATTTTTTTATTAATGTGGTACATTAATTTATAAAAAAAATTATATTTAATTTTAAACTTTTATTGCCTGGAAATAACCCCTATTGTCATCTTGGAATGAAAAAACATATTATCCGATTAACTTGGTGTAGGAAACATCTAATGAATTAAATAAAGTTCTAAAAAGGAATCGTAATGATGGATATTCTGGATTGGTGCGGGTTTGGTAGACGTGAAACTAAACAGTCGTTCGAACAGCGCTATTCATCACAGAGCTGGAATTTTCAAAAGTCATTTCAAACCGTAAAACTGAAAGACCCAACACGAATCAATAATTAATTACTAACAAGCCTTACAGGAATCAAATTAGGTACATCAGGTAGTGACCATTAACGTATTTTAATAGTTTAATATTTTACTAACGACAGGTAAGGAACACCTCCAGTCCCGCTATCAATCAAGGCTAAACGGTTAAGGTGTTGATGGCTGGAGAACAAAACAGTTTAGAATGCGGCGCTCTTTCTTTCCCAATTATGAACGAGGTACCCAATGTGGCATTCCTTCTTTGCTTTATGTTAGCCTGATCCTTGTTTCTGGTTCCCATGCACAATCTTCTGTGGTCTTCCCCGTGTTCAAGAAGGATCACTTTGTCCTGTGAATAAAGTAATATATTTTCAGGTTCGGTTTCATATTCATAAATGAGATGTGAACAGTTTCGGAGCCGATTTTGGTTTGCCGAGGATACGTTGCAGTTTTGCGGGATGGTTGCCAATATAGAATATGTTTATATAGTGTTGTTGTTTAAATGCAAAATGTTTATCTTAATTTTATTAGGTTTATTATAGTCGTGTTTGTCACACCTTCAAGCCAGTCGGATCAAAATAAGGGTGCTCAATATATCTGTATGGGACGTCTGTCTCACACACAGACTGAAATATAGGCCGGCCAGTCGTGCAGTAGCCGCTGTAGATGTGTGGATCTCTCACACGCTTTTATGGGAGCTGCTGCTTCGGTGATCCAAGGGGGGAAGAGGTGAGGTCCAGGGGTGTCGTAAATCAAACGAGCGGTCAGTAGATCAGATGGAAGGCAGCAGTAGGCAGAGCGGAGTCGAAAGGTGAATCTTGTAGTGTGGCGAGAGTGACTTGAGTAGGTTATTGCACTCGTATTTATACCCGGCGCCCGACCCCTGTCCTCTCGTGCGGGCCGGGACGAATGCAATAACCCATTTTCATGTGCTTTTGTGATTTTAGATTCGTTGTGTAACCCGCTACACATTTTGCAGCGGATGAAACAAAAAATGCCAGCTATTAACCTCTTCAATTTCTCTCGCTCAGCCTAAGCTGCATTTTCTCCACATTTTTATTAATTCCAATAAAAATTACAAATACAACTAGAAGGGGTCCCAAGCCCGACATTTTTGGGAGAAATTATAACAAAGAACTTGTCTAGACAAATTATTAATTCTTATTATTAATTAAGCTAAAGAGAGCTCGGCCGATCTTTCTGTTTACTTTAT